>KZ809790.1:51622-84659 GCA_000696205.2 Oncopeltus fasciatus
TCGTGTAGCCAACCTGATTCGCAGTATGCCTAGAAGAACCCGGGATGTTATTCAAGCAAGGGGAGGCAACACTCGGTACTAATGACTCACATTTCTTAATAATAGAGTGTTATTTTTCGTTTAGAGTGTGTTTATTTTTTTCTAAAAGTGACCATTTTTCTTTTCTTTTTCAATAAAGATTTTTTTACCCACTCATGTTGTGTTTTTTACCCTTTATTCTTGGTATACAACAAACAGAATATATCACAATAAATAAAGGTGAGCAAATTGTGACCTTTGACCTGTTATAAAAATGTTTATATGCATTTTTCAGGTACAATTCTAGGTGAGCCGGTTTTTTTGTCCCCCAGTTTATATATATAAATGTATGTAAATAATATATAAATGTATTTAACCAAAACACTGCGAAAGAGATTAAGCTTGATTGACTTGAAAAGATTGACTATAGTTTTTCTCTCTCCCTTCTACACTAAAGCTTCCCGAAATATTAAGAAATCTCTAAAATAAAATTTTCTTTAACCTTTATCTAACTTTTTTCACCAATTATGAACTAAAATATCATAACATTCCTCTGCGAAACCCCATTCCCCTTCTTCAAAATCTAGCGAAAACAACAGTATAGAAGTATTTTATGTGTAGCGTTAAAACAGAACAAACAAAAATGACCTCACTTTACACGCTGAACTGAAACTGAACACAATACTTACAACACAATCCAACTAACGACAAAACCCCACAAATTCTTCCAATTTCTTATGTTCGAAACATTTTTGAGCACTGCCATAATCTACCCACCTGTGTTTTCTTGCCCCCCCTCCCCCTCAGACATCTTTTACTTCATTATTTTACTTAAATTTTCCCCTAATGTTTGTTCTTTTGAGTCAAGGCTTTCCCCTTGAAACACACCACCTACGCACCCCCCCCCCCCCCCCCCCCCCCCCCCCCCCCCAACCACCCCTCACCACCGGCAAATCGCCCACCGTCGTTTCTCTACTTTACCTAAATACCTTGGTTCTACTGAATTCTTCATGTTGAGAACTGCTTCCCTCTCGCTCTCTTGAAAGGTAGGTGTGTAAATATCTTTATACATCTAGTCTTAATAATATACCATTTACTTACATATTTAGTTATTTTCCTGTCAATTTTCATTTATTTCAATTAATGAGTATTTCTATTTCTTATCTCGTCGCACGACATTGTCATTCTATTAATATCTTTGGGATGTATTACATTGGTAAGCCGAATATTTTATAAAGGTGCACATTCTGAAAAAGAATTGTATTGTACGAGTTCTCTTTTTTGGACCAAACTTCAGTGTCCTCTTTAATGACATATCTTCTCCCGTTAGCGATCCCCTTTTTTATTCTTTAAATCGGCCGTATATCACTAAAAATTTGGCTTGTTTGATCTAAGCTGTTAGGGAACAGCTTAGATCAAGCCAGGGGGCTTATTATATTCACCCCGAGCAATATACCCTCAGCTTGCTTGTACAGATGGCATCTGTTTTCATTGCTACCATCGCGTTAAATTTAACGCCTTGGCTTCGAGGCGCGTCGCGTTAAGTTCTATCCTTTATTTCTAAACGGTCTTTATCATTTGCGCATCAGTCTGAATCTGAATTACTGAGTAGAATCCGTAAAGTTTGAGACCCACCGCTGCTAAGAGGATCGCAGAAATAGGGAATGTTTTCGGTTAACTGATGTCTTTTTCGTAAGGAGGCGAAAATGAGACTTCCCTTTTGTGCACAAGCAATTAAGCCCCGCGGTCCTTAGGGTCCACCTTCTGAGAAGCAACATTTCTCTGTTTCGTTGGAGGTGGATATTTCCTACATATTTGCAGCTGCTCACAGTTTGGCCATCGAATTCGTGTCCTATCACTTCCGCGATTTGTCACCTACATGCTTCTTAATCTAAGGTAAATTGCTGGGGCCGTCTCCGCCGGTTTCAATAATAGTTTTATATCTAACAAGATACCAACTTGCTGCGAAGGTTTAGGGTTGTTTTCGAGGTGAATATACTTCTGTTTACTCGACACTATTTGACAATTTCAGACTGGACTCTAAAGGCCTCCTCTAGAATTGGATGTGGTCTGTAAATGGACAGTGAAATTTGCTACAAAGCCCTGGATTCATGGACGGCTACATTTACGCTGTGTCTTTGAGATTGAAAGCGATTTTCCTTCATTGATAGTTGCACCATCGGTGCTCGCTGATTCTTCATTCTTTACAGCAATCCTGTTAATTGAAAGAAGCCCTTTTTTTCCTCGTTTGAACAATAAATAATTTGGAGAGGTGTAAGGCAGGATAAAGTAGGCCATTACTTATCGGATCCACCTTTTCCATTCCTTACATTACCAATGATGCCATTGAGAGTTCGGGGGAGGTGCTCAATCATACCATTGCCTTCGGGGGGAAAGGGATTGTTCAGGATTTCCTGTACTCATGGCGCTTTTTGGTGTAAAAGGATGACTCTTTAAGAAAGAGTCAAAGTTTATTTCCTGGTCAATAGCCGCTTAAGTGCCCTATGCCACGTAATCATATTTTCCGATCGATGTGTCACCTGCGCATTGCTGTATGTGCATCAGGGATGGATGCAATCTATTTCTGAGCGAATTTGGTCCATGCGCGGCCGCATCCGATAATGCGTAACCTGGGAAATTTCTTACCTGGGCAACCACGCGATTTAAGTCTATCGGAACATTCAATGCTTCTGGCGTTTTCTGACGTCACACTTTTTAAAATATATTTTTCCAAGTCACATTGTTGGTTGGTCTCTCTTTCTGCTAACCTCGCGCTAGTTTCGCTACCCCAGGGAGTCACAACCTAAACTTCTACATTTCAACAAAATTAAAATTAAAAAAAAAATTTTTATTGAATTAAATATTGAACGTTTAACATCGAATTTAAACTTTTAATCCAGAATATATGTAAAGAAATTTGTTCCGACATTTTTAAACTAAATAGAAATAAGAAAATCTAAGGGATCTACACATTTACCCAGAATACCACTGAACTGGTAAACAGTTCACCATGACTACCTTCCCCACCCGGCAAATATCCCACACGACCCACAGCTGACTGCCTACTTCTAAAGTCAGACGCCAGCTCAGCAGTTCTGATATATTCAGATATTGGAGAGGCGCTAGGTCATCTATCATTTCCTCGTACATATTGGGCCCTCGCAATAAATTTACTAACATTTATATTCACAGCATATTTACGAAAAACTCATACTGAGGAATATATTTAAGTACGTAACTTGTACAGGTAGTCTAATCTGGGTAATATGAGGAGATTTCCTAGTTTCCAATAAAGCTAGACATGAAATAAAAGTGAGAAAATAATAAAATTTAATTAGCAAATCAGACAGAACGGTAAGCGTAAAATGTATGGATATTAAAATTTGGTCAAGAATTGGCAGCAAAAGCAGAGTGGAATAAGCACTCACATACAGTAGCGAATTTTATTTATAAATTCCCCGCTTGTCGTAAAACTTTTTTAGGTAATAAACATTAGAAAATTACAATTTACACCTATTATATTCTACAAACTTTTTTCGATGGCCATAACACCAAAGATTTTATAATTATAAATTTCGGTTTCTCACTTAACCTTAAACTTATTCGATACCAACTAAAACAGAAAAATTAAAATAATTCCAATGAATAACAAAAGTAGTGAATTTCGTTTCTATATTTTAAAAACTAGAGCTCCCGCCCTTGAAATTTAATTCTTCAGTATTTCTCTACTGAAAAGTGTTGTTTTTTTTCGGAAAGTATTATATAATATAAAAGTTATACAAGTACATCTTACATTAATTTTAATAAAACATTATATTATACAATACAATCAAGATATTGATTCATTAAATTTTGGTCTACCCATTCTCCCTATCTCTTTTTTAGAAATTTTACCGATCCAACAACATTTTTCACACATATGTATAAGTTATCATTTATTCTTATTTATATCCATCTTTAATGAAATATGGGAAATCTCCTTAGAAATTACGTAGTTCCTGCTAGAAAGAATCAATTAAATAAATTTGATTCTAAGGTGCCTTTTCACAAAATGCTTTTTTGTTTTTGTTGCTGTTGGAATATAGACAAAGTGAGGCGGAAGATAAAGCAATGGTGAAACAAATGAAAAATTTGTTAATGTCTACTGTTTTAAGGTTCTGTAAAATATTTATGGAACATATTTGGTGTAATATAAAATTTTTAAATTTATTTTCTTCACTCCTTCAAGAGAAGACAACGATTAATCAAGGGTGATATTTGAGAAATTTACTAGGTGAAATTCTTGGGTAGGATGTATGACTTTAGCCAGCTTTTCATTTCTCTATATAACATTTTTTTTTTTTTTTGACAATGAGTTGATGCTAATATACAGATTAGTTTCAAATTAGGAAAATATTCTTAAAGAAATAACTATTTGTCGTCTAAAAAAAACGGCATGTTGTACTTCCGGGGTCACGAATTTAAAAGTGATAAATTCTTGGAAAATAGTAAAGGCCAAGTATAATAACATACCACTGGTTTATTTTTAATTACAACAATTTTTTTTAAATAATGTGTCTAATATTGGCACTTGCTGCTTGGTTATTGTAGCAATAAATACAAATACATACAAAATATTCCACAATATATGCGACAGATGACCCAAAATATTGCAATTTCCTTTCTATCCAAGTTCCACCTTTATAATTTTAGAAGCTCCCAACTTTACAAAGTACCTTTTAAGAGTTCTTTAATAAAAAAGTGATTACAAAATTTTTAATATTCATAACTTGTTTGAAAGTAATTACTTTAAAGTATCATCTTCCTCACTGCTCTAAAGTACAAATTTCACTTTTAGTGAAGTTTCTTCATATTTTTAAATAGCACTATTAAAATGTCATTTTGACTGATTTCTTTAACATTTTTTTGAGTAATGCCTAACAGCATCAAAAAAGAACAGTACATTAAAAAAATAGTACCAAGAAAATAATAGGCTTTAGTAGGCTTATACTAACCTAAAATGAAGTAAATTTGGAGGGGTTTTCTCATGCAAATAATTGTATATTAAAATTTCTTACTACTTCTTTTGAAGCACAGTATCCATTATTAAAGTGCGTTTACGCAAATGGAGATTTAACAAAATCTAAGCAATAAATTAGTTAATTGAATAGCTAATTTGTGTGTGTGTGTGTGGGGGGGGTTCAAATCAGTATAATTAACGATGTTGTATCTGCTGGTCGATGCCATTTCAGCTTTTTGTGAAATATATCTGGCAAAGAACAAGATATTGTGCACTGTACGATGTAGGAGTGATTTTCAGGCCTAGAATAAGGTGAAATCATATCAAATCCAATATTTTTGCAATCGTCTTTTAAGGTACTTTTAGTATTTAATTTATTTCCTAACTTGTTTTTTATTGTATAATTTACAATTTTATTGTATTTCATATCCTAAGACCCCATGAAAAATATCTAATGACGAATAGAAGTTATTGCTAACAATTTTTAGTGCAAGGGAACAGAACAAAAAATCTAACTGTCCCAGCCAGGACTCGGACCTGGATCTCATGCTTCCGATATTCCCTTGCACTGAAAATTGTTAAAAATTACGTGAAATTAAATACCACAAGAAATAAAAAATATAAAATAATAATTTTTGATTTTAAGTGATACCTCTTCTTATTGTTTTTTAATTTGCTTTGTTAGATGTTCACGTAGGCTTCGACGGTCGTCAGATGTATTTACCATTTCTTCTTCCGGGTTAGAACGTGTCAAGTTGATGCTTGCCGAGCTTCGCACTTCATGTAATGGTTTCTTCAGGGCTGAGTAGAGAATGCGAGCTAACTCTCTACTTAGCCCTGAAGAAGCCATCACATGATGTGCGAAAGCTCGGCAACTATCAACAACTTGACACGGTCTAACCCGGAAGAAGAAAAGGTAAATACATTTGCATTGTTATTTATTTATTTTATATTATTAAACTATAGGTTATTGTGCCTTTCGTATAGTTATATATATAAATATTGTTAGTAAATTGAACATGATAATGTTCTTTTTAATAAATGTAAAAATTATTTTTGTGTTAATTAATAAAAATTAAGGGTCATAAATATTTATAAATAATGTAAGTACATTGTCTGTAAGAGAGGACTCATCGTCCTAAAGCAATAAATTATTTATCTATCTATCTTCCCCCTCCATTCACACTCTCTCTCTTTCCCACTCCCTCTCCCTCACAAACCAGATATACCAATTTTAGTAGTTAATTGTTGAAAACTAAAAATATACATATATTTCATCAAAATTTAAACCTTATAGTTTTTTCATGAATACTTTATTTACTCATGGTAAACTCAAAGTTTAGAAGAAAACTGTAAAAGAAGAAAAAATGATATAGAATTTAAGGATAAGCTGAAAGTTTCCAAGTTCTAATGACTAACTGATACAACCTTTCCCCCCTCCCATCCTTAATTCAGCTTATCCCTAATCCGAGAAAGTTAATTTGCAAATAACTCTGAGATTTTGAAGCTAAATACAAAAATGCTGGTAGTTCTTGTTTATCTCTCAGTGATAATTTACAGAAAACTTTGAAGGAATTTTCTTGCTGTGATTCCTCTCGTGACAGATATTTGGAATATTTTTTCTCCAATATCATCAAATAGATACCAAAAAAAAAAATAATAATCATTAAAATGTATATATTTCTTCATTTAAATACTGTATTAGTTGTTGTATATAATCCAATATTAATTTTATACAATAATTGCAAGGGAATATAATAAAAAAATCGTATTACCTCAGCCGAGATTCAAACCCGGATCTCCTGCTTTCCGGGCAAACATGCTACCTTTACACCACCGAGGCTAGTCAGATAATTTATTAAATTCATCGCACTCTACTAGGAGTCTAAACCCCCGAGCAAGACGAATATATCGTCTTTTACTCAAAGGAGCAAACATTGTCGACTATTTGTTGGACTCTCGCTTTTTTTCCCTTTATTTAAATAGTTTCCCTTGCAGTTCTTGTATATATTTGTGTGTGTATGTGTGTTGCAGTTTATCTGTCTGTCACTCAACTTTCTGCAGGCTTGAGTTTTCACTTTTTCTTTATTCGGTAAGTATATTTTAAAAGCAAGGGCCAATTACTCTAGAACGAGATATTCAGAATGAACTGCAATATGAAGTACGAGTTAAAAATGTTTTCGACGCAGCGGACTTATTATTTAACTTAGAATAATGAAATTCAACACAGGTTTGATCATAAAAATTAATTAGAGAGCTCTCTAAAAAGTCTCTCAAACATCTGTTACTTTACAACTCAAGGACTGTTGATTATATAATTTAGTCTAAATAATCACATTATATATACCTACTACGGAGCTATTTTTATGATTATTTTAATTGTCTAGAATACATAGGTAGTCTAAACAACCTTTCTTTATTTTAATATAATACATATAATATTTTTAGCTAATTTAGGACTATGTTGTTTTGTTTAACCTAAAAACGTTTTAGTTACATTAAAATGTATTGACTCGCCGTCATGTTTAGACTATTCAGTCCAATTCAAGGTGATCTTTGGTTATTTAGAATATTTGAATGGCTAATTTAATCCGTAACACATTTCGAGATAATCAGCTACTTTTAAAGTAACCCAGTAAAATCTCATTTTTACATAGAAAAATACCTATGTTACAATCAGATAGATCAAAAAATTTAGTTTACTCCTTGAGCTGTGTATAGGTTAGAATAACCTACTACATATGTTCAAAGTGGAATTAAATTTAATCATTAAAATATTGCAGAGAATCGAAAAACCACTTAAAAGAACTGAAAAATCCAAGTTAATAAATATCCTAGGATGCTAAAAAGTTTTCTTTTGGTTCAAGAACATAACCTAGACCTAAAGTGGCTTGAAATGTTTATTATAAAAAGTATAAGAGCAAATAAGGAATATAAAGAAAAAAAAGTATATATATATATCTTTTAGTATTTANTATATATATATGAGTGTGTGTGAATACCTTTTAATGGAGGAGGAGCTTACCTAAGTATGCGATAAGTTTATGGCAGTCATCACAGCGGTAGGAGTCTAAGAAAAAAAAATTATATTATAAATTTTTTTTATGATGTCTGACAAAAATATAAAAAAAAAACACATTAAATTGCAATATACAGTATTTTGCATTATTCAGACACACACGCCAAAGAAGCACAAGCTTTAATATAATTTAAAGAAATATTCATTTTAAAAAAACAATCAATGATCTAGAACATTATGAGATTTGTCGATGATCATCAGACAATTCGGTTTCGTGCACAAAATGTATTATAAATGTACTTATTAAATAATATTTGTGATAATAAGAATATTTTTCTTTATATATTATTACTGGGGTTATCTGTCTATCTCTGAGCACTATAACTCTGAACATACTTAGTTTTTGTATGAAGCCTTCCCAGGACGGGATTTAACATTGCTGACCCAGAGAGACCTTTCAATTAAAGCAACGAGAAGCACTATTGCCCTAAAAAGATGTCGTTTCAAATAAAAATTGTGTAGTTCAGTGTCAATTTCCCAACAACATGTCTTCTTTAATGTTTATGAGATATTATGAGTTAATTATAAAAAGACCATATTTTATGTAGATTCTATACTAAAATCTGGAAATAATTAGCTGATAATGAATCCCAAGTTAACGAGAGTTTCATGATAAATTCTCCCATAATGACGTGTCCGCGCCCGAGACCCACAAAATTTGGCAGATTTAAGGGAAATGTTAGTGGAAGAGTGGAACAACATCCCAGAACAACATGTAAGAGCCCTGGTCGCTGGAATGGGCAGGAGAATGGAAGCAATTATCAGAGCTAGAGGTGGGAATACCAATTATTGATCGTTTTCCTCGAATTCTTCCTTTTTATTCAGTTTTGTTATTTCATTTCATTTCAAAGATTTATATTTTCATTTTGAGACTAGGACATTTTTATGTTTTGATTTGTTTTCCTATTAAAAATTTCTAGAAAAGAATTTTTTTATTTTTTATTACACTTATAATAAAGTGTGACTTCCAAAGAAAAAAGAATATTTTCAAAAATACCCTATACAGTTCAGTAACTTCAAAATATTGATGTGATCCTTTAATTTTGTCCGTCAGTGAAAATAAGTGCTTTCTTTTTGTAATTTTATTCTGCATATGTAGTAGTTGTTCCTATCTGATCATACGCAGAAAAACAGGTCAGAAAATGTGTCCTTGTCAATAGAATCTATGCGGGCATCTCGGTTATTTAAAAACGCGCGGTCGAAAAGTTACATAATATTATATAACAAGGGAAAAAGATAAACTTATTATAATAACTTCCCCGCACTAGTGTCGAGAGTCCAACCTCCGAGGCCGACGAATATATCGCTCACGCTCGGAGGAGCTGACATTGTCAAGCTGTTTAAATGACTCTACTTAATTTATATTTAATTTTAATTTTATAAATATTATTTAATTTGTGGTATTTAATCCCACGTAATTTTGGATAATTTTTAGTGCAAGGGAACAGAATAAAAAATCTAACTGTCCCAGCCAGGATAATCCTGACGCCGCGGGATCTAATCCCACACAGGTCAATCTTTTATTTATAATTAGAAGCTTGTCCTGAGCCATGGTCGTTTAGAATGGGATGGCAACCTGTAGATAGCCTCTCCCTCCAATGACCCCTAAGGGAGGCTAACACAGCAAAGAAAAAAAAAAAATTCTGCATTTCGACTATTTATTTCTAGCAGTTTAAATAATGAATTTTCTGTACAGATCAGATAAGAAGGACTAAAGGTTTAAAAGAAGGATTAGTACCATAGCTTTATTTTATGAGTGAATTTCCTGTGGAATAGATTTGCAAGAATTCTCAAATCGGACAGTGAGGTAAGAGAACCAGTTTACGACGCACAAGAGCCTGAATTTAAAACGTTGGTATAAAATTGAGGCCATAGTTTCGTTAAACATTTTTATTTTTTTTTGCTCTGAGGGATGTCATTCATAGAATAACTATTGAAGTGGAAAATCATTTTCATTGAGGTATGACTGTACATGATTGAAGCGGATAATTTCTAAATTCCATTAACATGAAAATAAAAAAATACTAAAAACTAAAAAAGACTATACTAGGCTTTTAGATCGTAAAAAAAATTCCTTTAGGCATAAATTCGTTTCTATCAATTTACCATTGTGGCGGCGTTTTCGCTGGTTCGAATGTAGTAAATAAATAATAAATATTTAATATTGAAAATAAAAGAAAAAGAAAGAAAAATAGAATGTAAGAGGTAGCAACTTACAAGGTAGTTTCAGCAGGAGTTCGATCCTCTCACTCATCTGCAGTTTTTCCTCCAAAGCGGCCCTGAAATTAAAGGTCTCTAACTCGGCCAAGAGAAAAACCCAAAAATTCAGAGCACTTACCTTCTGGGAATGAATTGGAGGCGCATAAGGCGGCACGAAATACTAAGACTTTTATAAACCGAAATGGATACTTTAAAACACTTTGTACTAATACTGGAAGCAGAGTAGTTTCTGGAAACTGGAAGCAGAGTTCTCCAATGAGAGCTGGAAGCAGAGTGTCTCCTGTGAGAGCTGGAAGCAGAGTGAGATCTGGAAGCGGAGTGAGAGCTGGAAGCAGAGTGTCTCCTGTGAGAGCTGGAAGCAGAGTGAGAGCTGGAAGCAGAGTGAGTGTTGGAAGCAGAGTGAGAGCTGGAAGCAGAGTGAGAGAGAGGTAGGGGGACACTGCATTTAGGCGATAAGGGTCGCGAGTTCAGGTGAGTCAGCCCCTGTGCCGAGATTAGGGCGCTCGGGACTGATAAAGGAGGATTACGGCGCGAACAACCATAAACAAATTAATCATTATTAAAAAAATGAAATTAATATTTTTCTTAATATATAAGCCATATTAAAATGTTTCCCTATAAATTTTGTTTCTTGACACAGCTTTTCATGTCCAACTAGACGGTCAGTCTTTCGTCTAGAAATAGACAATGCCATGGAGGTTTAGAATATGTAGGCTACTGGCTTTTACATTACCATAGTTGGTTGCACAGGATATTAGTGAAACTCTGAGGTAAGTTCTAAAGGCCAAACTTGCTTAGAGGTTGCTTGGTTGTTGCTTCCATAAAATATTGAATAATATAACTTGTACAGGCGAGTTGCACTTAAATCTTGTCTATTTAAAAAGAAATATCGTTACTGTATATACTCATTTTCTATTTATTGACACAATCCTTACAAAATAAATAAATAAATAGCCATGCATGGGAGGAGTCCATCGCTTGGTCTGACTACGAGAATGAGAGGCGCTATAGATCACTGCGCAGACTCTTCGTCCAACGGCCTAAGATTGCTGCGAACCATAAAAATATGGTTCTTCTCGAGTGGTATTATCCACAGGAAGGAGCCTAAATCCTAATCCCGATTGTGTGTGTGTGTGTATAGCATAATTAATATTTTTTCCTCTCTTTTATTTCAGGGTTATAGTAGTTAATTGAATATTATGTGGAATGTAGGTGGTTGATTCATTATGACTGAATGGGTATGTTGAAAAGTGAATTTCGGTAAGAAAAGTAAATCCGGGTTTAATATTTTTTTTTTTAACCTATAAATGTAATTACAATCCTTCCTTTCGATTGTGATGCCCTTGTGAGTAATTGGCTGTATCAGATATTTTAAATTTAGATAAAAGATGTTTAGCAGATTAAGTATTACTATTTCTTTTTTTCAAAGATAGAGTCCTATGAGGAATTTAGTTAGTTAAATATAGTGAAAAAAATGTTTAGTAAAAATATAGAAAGCGAATACTTTACATATACCCCCTAAAATATAACACTAGCTAAAAAATGGGATTAGCAAAGTTTCAGCTCAATTTGATAACATTAACCCTTCCTCATTTAGGTTGATGTTTCGAAATAGGCTTCTGCTGATAACCGTCAGCAGAGGATTTTATTGGTCGACAATCATATAATTATATATCTGTCAGTACTTTTTCCCCTTTTATATATTAAAGACAAATTTGTCCAATAAAATAATTATTCATAATATTCTTTTCTATTCAATTTAAAGTAGAGGGTTTAATGGCGTATTGGTGGCCTGGTATTGGTCATTAACGCCAGGGAGATATTATTAGAAGCGAGAAGATATTTCAAGAAGAAGAATTTCTTAGTCATAGTTAGGTTTAATGTATTTTTAATGCGAATAGTTACGTGGATGTACATAGTAATTTCTTTGTACTAGGAAACTATGAAATTTAAAGAAAAAAAAATCGAGAGAGAATGAAAAAGAAGCATACTGAAAACACATCTAGATGAGATTTAATAGCCTGCCCTCTTTCAGAAAGTTCATTACAGAGTCGATGACTTTATAACCATCCAATAGAATTTCGTCTAGAGTCCCATTTAAGTTATATTTTTTCCTTGTTTCTCTATATTTCAGGCACTCTGTAAATATATGTTTGATGGTAAGAAGTTGTTCACAGACCTCACAAATGGGTGGGTTATCCTTTGCCATTATATAGCCATGAGTAAGTCTTGTGTGTCCTATTCTTAGTCTGGCTAATACCACTTCTCTCTTACAGTCAGTTGACATGGAACTGGACCATACCCTCGGAGTAGATAAGGTTGACATCGAAGTACTAGCAAAAATAAAGAATTTTTAAGTTAAGTGAAAATGTCCAACTTCATTTCAAAGTAATCAGGTTGGAAATAAATGTACTCAATGAAGAATTTAATTTGTGGTATTTGAGGTGGTAAAAAAAATACTTCTTCTTTTATTATAAATTAAGCTATTGTTGGGTGTTATGGAGAACTAATATATTTTAAAAACTCAAAGACTGCAGCATACAAGTTGAGTGCAATCATACAAACATTTAGAAAATATTAATTTTGAAATATTCATAATTATGAAAACCTTTTATGATATTAACGTTAAGTCTATTAAACATTAAGTACTAAACATAAGTACAAGAGTACTTAGTCCTTTTGAACTTCTAAATTTATCAATTAGAGAAAATGAACTCAAATTCAGGACGTTAATTTTTCTAAGACGGACATTTCTGTTATATCATTCCAGTCAAAGAACGATTTTTGTGAAGAAATGTGTAACTGATTTAATATTTTTGAAAATTTTGGCAAAAGATAAGGGCGAATATGTAATCTTGATGGTGGCTTCTTTATGAAAAAAGATTGTGTGTAGGAGCGAATTTCATTAAGAACTTTTTATGGATTGAGTACATTTTCATCGTGGTATGATCCACCATGGAATTTAATACGATCCAATATGGATTCAACCCATTATGTAGCAAAGAGAAATTCATATCACTTAAATAATTTTGGTCAAAGCTATAACAATTTTTTCTTTTTTACTAATATTATCAGTAATATATATTCTCAGTATTTTCAGTATTTACATACTAAATTAATTTTTAACATGTGTAAGAAAATCAACTGTTGTGAAATAATTTCAGCTATCTTTGTTAAATTTTCGGTTTAAGCAATTCTTTATAAGTAAAAGATATAATTTATTATAACTTATGAAAAATAAATTAAAAATTTAGTTAAAAAAATTCTAATAATTCTATTACAGTGTCACCAATTTCGAGCCATTGTTGCATTTGTTCCCTCATAATCCGTCTAATCAATTAAACGTTCATTTACATTGTTTAGTTTAAAAAAAGATAATTTGAGTATGTATGTGTGTATCGCGTGTGCGTCTTTTTGTGTGTGTGATTTATGTGAGTTTTTATGAGTAATTACATTTATACATACGCGCATGTATACTTCTGTAAAAATAAATAACATATATGTTTTATCACATTATTTGCATTATGGTTTATGTAATGCTAATATAAAACTTTCAAAAATCATATATGACTTTAGAGTTATTCAGTTCGTTGGTTAGTTTATTGTACACAATCATAGACAGGTTGCAAGCCAAAGATAAAATTCTAGGTGGAGTCCATAAGTGGGTATGTAGTGTATCATTCAGTGGGAGTAATCACTTTTACTAACTCGTTTCGGAATCGAACTTGTTGGGAAACTTTCGCCATTAGTAGAACCAGCCAGCGAGTGAGCAGATAAAGGATTCAACTGGCAATTTGGTTTCATAATGTGGAACACTCAAGGAGTGGGGAATATCCTGTAGGCGAAAGGGTGAGACTTACGGGGTGGCGAGGGGTTTGAAAGGGAGGCAAAGTTGAGGTTGGGGTAGGGATAACGAGGAGGGGTAAGTATGGGGTTGACGCAGTTAAGATGATATGGCGAATGGGGTAAAGTAGATAAAAAGTCTCTCAAGCAGGAACTGCGAAGAAACTAAGCGAATTCGAATTGCAATTGATGAATATATGTATGCCATTGCTTATATAACTGTCAATATTTATATGTTTTATTTTCGAGTCAATTGATAAACATGCTTTCATATTCATAGATCAAAAGTGAATATTACACCTCCTGCATTAAAGAAAAAAAATTACACGCACATGACATTTCAGAATAATTCTCTCTTCTATTCCTCCTTTTTCAAACAAACTCAGTCCTTAATTTTACATTTAAAAGCGAAATTTCAGTACGAAAAACAACTAACGTTTTTGTAATCCGTGGAATAAACCGTAAAATTAGTATCTTTAGTTCACTTAAAACACCCATTCCTAATTTAGGTGCAAAATTTCTTAAATATTCACCTTATAATTTTACAAATCTTTATTTATTTACAATTAACTAATTTAATTGCTCCATTTTCACAACGAAAAAAAAATTGTACTCGTCTTTGACATTTCACAAGTATTTGAAATTTGATACATGAAAGAATTACATGACATAATGAGTATTATCCCTTCCCCTACTCCATCTACTGGTCTAATTATTTTCAATAAAAAGCTCTCTCTTTCTAATTTAAAACAACCATGACAAATTCCATTGAGAAAAAGTTTTATTTTTTAATTGTATGTTTTTAAGCTCTAGTCCCTCAATTTAAACATTTGGGTTCCGGGAAATTGTTTAACTTACCTAGAAACACCTAGAATTTTTTTTTATAAATAAATAAATCTATGTTTCTTATATACTCAAAAACGAATATAACATCAGTTGCATCTTATTTTACTCACAGGTTACATTACTGCGGAAAAAATACTTCCCTGAAATTTAACGATATTCCTTTACCACATTCAAACTCCGTTCGTTACCTTCGGTTCCATCTTGACTCACGACTTACATGGTGCGATCACACTAAAATTAAAAGACAAGAACTTAATCGGCGATATGGACTTTTATACAGACTCATGAATAAGAACTCCAATCTTACGACGGAAAACAAACTGACGCTCTACAAAACCTTATTACGACCAATCTGGACTTACGGAGTAGAAATCTGGGGTGCCGCCAAGCCTTCCAACATCCAAAGAATCCAGTCCTTTCAATCCAAAACCCTGAGAATAATTGCAAATGCTCCCTATTACGTATCCAATTCTTCCCTTCACCACTATTTTANTCCTTCTTTCTGACCCTGCACACAGTTTTTATAATCTATGATGCAAGAAAAAAAAGTTAGAAACGGTATACAAATTTTTTTAAATGAAATTATTTAGTTTAATATTTATTCAAATTATGTCCTACACGTTATTGGTTTCTAAACATTAATTTTTTTGTGGTATTTAATCCCACGCAAATTTTAACAATTTTTAGTGCATGGGAACAGAATATAAATTTTACTGTCCCAGCCAGGACTCGAACCTGGATCTCCTGCTTTCCGAGCCGGTGCGTTACCATTCACGCTACCAAGACAAACCTGATAAGTTATTAAATTACCTGCACTAGTGTTGAGAGTCTAACCTCCCCGAAATTAGGCCCGGAAAGCAGAAGATCCAGGTTCGAGTCCTGGCCGAGAAAGTTTGGTACTCAACAACTATATATATATATATAAAGTTTACATTACTAATATACCCATCTCTTATTGCTCATATTTTGCTCAATGGAATACTCAGTGTCAATCTTTTCCAAAATTTCATTAAAAACTGCTTATTGCGGGTTTTAAATCGTAAAATTGGAACATATGGTTATGGTAAACACTTGAAATATTTCTTTAACGAATAAGAAAATCCCCTTTGAGTTCAATAGTCTGAACTAAATACTACCATGTTACAATTTATACACATACATAGTAATACTTCATCCCAGTGGGTTCGATTTTTAGTAAAAATTATTTGGCACATAACACGTATTAAAACTACAAAAACATAAGACTATAATATCGAAGACAAACATAACACACTTTTATAATAGAATATAACTCAATATAATAATATTCAACACGAACACTCAACAGTCATCGCAAAATATAAAGTAAAACTTATATTGTTAAGAAATGAAGGTTTTATGTCATTTTAAAAATTATAGTATTTTAATTTACAAAAACCTTTTATTTCTTAAATCTAATTTTCAATAGATTTATTTTTAATAACAATATTTAAATTCCGAATGTTTTCTTCAGCTGTAATTTTTGTCATTAAAAGTGTAATAAAATACTCCAGCCTACTACATTCCTTTTTCGTAAAAATATTGTAAATTATTTGCAGAGTTATAAATTACTCCTTTGACAAATTTAATAATTGCACTTTTTTTTTTTGCAATGTAGAATGTTTCATTTAAAAACTAACTTTAGAAAATGATGGACTTTAGTATGTTATATATATATAAAGATAAGGGCGAATATGTAATCTTGATGGTGGCTTCTTTATGAAAAAAGATTGTGTGTAGGAGCGAATTTCATTAAGAACTTTTTATGGATTGAGTACATTTTCATCGTGGTATGATCCACCATGGAATTTAATACGATCCAATATGGATTCAACCCATTATGTAGCAAAGAGAAATTCATATCACTTAAATAATTTTGGTCAAAGCTATAACAATTTTTTCTTTTTTACTAATATTATCAGTAATATATATTCTCAGTATTTTCAGTATTTACATACTAAATTAATTTTTAACATGTGTAAGAAAATCAACTGTTGTGAAATAATTTCAGCTATCTTTGTTAAATTTTCGGTTTAAGCAATTCTTTATAAGTAAAAGATATAATTTATTATAACTTACGAAAAATAAATTAAAAATTTAGTTAAAAAAATTCTAATAATTCTATTACAGTGTCACCAATTTCGAGCCATTGTTGCATTTGTTCCCTCATAATCCGTCTAATCAATTAAACGTTCATTTACATTGTTTAGTTTAAAAAAAGATAATTTGAGTATGTATGTGTGTATCGCGTGTGCGTCTTTTTGTGTGTGTGATTTATGTGAGTTTTTATGAGTAATTACATTTATACATACGCGCATGTATACTTCTGTAAAAATAAATAACATATATGTTTTATCACATTATTTGCATTATGGTTTATGTAATGCTAATATAAAACTTTCAAAAATCATATATGACTTTAGAGTTATTCAGTTCGTTGGTTAGTTTATTGTACACAATCATAGACAGGTTGCAAGCCAAAGATAAAATTCTAGGTGGAGTCCATAAGTGGGTATGTAGTGTATCATTCAGTGGGAGTAATCACTTTTACTAACTCGTTTCGGAATCGAACTTGTTGGGAAACTTTCGCCATTAGTAGAACCAGCCAGCGAGTGAGCAGATAAAGGATTCAACTGGCAATTTGGTTTCATAATGTGGAACACTCAAGGAGTGGGGAATATCCTGTAGGCGAAAGGGTGAGACTTACGGGGTGGCGAGGGGTTTGAAAGGGAGGCAAAGTTGAGGTTGGGGTAGGGATAACGAGGAGGGGTAAGTATGGGGTTGACGCAGTTAAGATGATATGGCGAATGGGGTAAAGTAGATAAAAAGTCTCTCAAGCAGGAACTGCGAAGAAACTAAGCGAATTCGAATTGCAATTGATGAATATATGTATGCCATTGCTTATATAACTGTCAATATTTATATGTTTTATTTTCGAGTCAATTGATAAACATGCTTTCATATTCATAGATCAAAAGTGAATATTACACCTCCTGCATTAAAGAAAAAAAATTACACGCACATGACATTTCAGAATAATTCTCTCTTCTATTCCTCCTTTTTCAAACAAACTCAGTCCTTAATTTTACATTTAAAAGCGAAATTTCAGTACGAAAAACAACTANCTTCACACGATAATTTCAATAGCAACCACGTGCGTACAATTGACAAACTCGCAAAGGTTATGTTTACTACTTATGAACAGCTGATGAGAGGGGTGTTATGTAAACAAACATGTGTACCAACTGTTGGTGATGAAATATTTCATTTGTTGAAAACTCAATATATATATAATAGAATGATACTATGTCTTGAAAACAAGAGCTAATATATAATTTTTATGGTCATTTTCGGTTTTAACACGTGGAAATACATTAAAATCAGCTAATTTCAACCCCGAAACAAAAACTTTGTTGTTCAGTGTAATTGACAAGATTATAAAACAGAATCACTATGATGTAATGTGATATCAATAGTATGAATGTAGAAAGCTATGTGGGTGAATTTTAAAGCATGCAGACAACTTTAAAAAAAAAAAGAAATTAAATAAAATTAAAATAGTAATTGACCACACCTGCCTATCATGAAGATGAGAGAGGATGTCCTGTCACTAAGTTCATATTTCCATGACGGAAGAATATAATTCTTCAGAGAAACAACAGCCCACAATGTCAGCTCCTTCGAGCATAAGACGATCTAATCGTCGGCCTCGGAGGTTAGACTCTCGACACAAGTGCGAAGTATTAAACAAGTTACCTGTCTAGTCTCGGTGGTGCAATTGGCTAGAATGCCGGCCCGGATAGCAGGAGATCCAGGTTCGAGTCCTGGCCGAGAAAGTTTGGTACTCAACAACAACCTTACAATTTATACTTAACAATACCAAATAATTTAAGCCTAACATTATACCTAACAAACTTGCAATATGTAGCAAGTTCTACCTTACTATACTTAACAATATACCTAACAACCTTACAATATGTAACAAGTTCTACCTAACTATACTTAACAATATACCTAACTACTTTACAATATGTAACAAGTTCTACCTAACGATACCTAACAATATAACTAACAACTTAGCAATATGTAACAAGTTCTACCTAACATTATAACTAACAACCTTACAATATGTAACAAGTTCTGCCTAACTTTACTTAACAATATAATTAACAACCTCACGATATGTAACATGATCTACCTAACTATACCTAACATTACACCTAAAAACCTTACAATAAGGAACAAGTTCTACTTAACAATATACCTGACAACCTTTCAATATGTAACGAGTTCTACCTAACCATACCTAACAATATAACTAACATTTACCGTTTCTTCTTCCGGGTTGGACCGTGTCAAATTGTTATTTGTCGATCTTTCGCACGTCATGTGATGTGCGAAAGCTCGGCCAATAACGACAATTTGACACGGTCCAACCCGGAAGAAGAAACGGTAAATACATCTGACGACCGTCGAAGCCTACGTGAAAATATAACTAAGAACTTTGCAATATGTAAGGAGTTCTACCTAACTATACCTAACATTATAACTAACAACCTTACAATATGTAACAAGTTCTACCTAACTATACCTAACATTATAACTAACAACCTTACAATATGTAACAAGTTCTACCTAACTATACCTAACATTATAACTAACAACCTTACAATATGTAACAAGTTCTACCTAACTATACCTAACATTATATCTAACAACCTTACAATATGTAACAAGTTCTGCCTAACTTTACTTAACAATATAACTAACAACCTTACAATATGGAACAAGTTCTACTTAACAATATACTAAACAATTTATACCAAACTACACCACATAAATTCACCTAACAATCGATTACTAACCTATCTTTCTTATTGAGCTTAGAAACATTTAAAATACAAATAAAAACTGCTTACGGACAGTTGAAGAGCAAACAAGTTAATAATGTCGGGAGCGTTAATGCGTTACAGGAAATAGTGTCGGCAGGACACTCATTCCTGGAGCATCGCAACGGCCACATCCCCGTACCCCACCGGGCTATCAGCGTAATGAGTTTTCCCCTCTCTCTACGAGTGGAATGTCTCCACGCAGGTCGTTTGAAAATGTATTCTATGTATCCATGTATCCCTCTCAGGATTGCCAACAGCACAGACCAACATAGTCCTTCCGCAGTTCTTCTAATGGTAGTGCTCAATGGTTTTCCCTCCCACTGCTGGTCAGGAATATCCTGGAAACCAGAGATATTCTGTTCATTAAATCATCAACTTTAGGCATCGAAAACAGTGACTACACCTTGTATCAGGAAGCGCGATTCCAGCATATATATCGAATATATATATATTCCAGAATATATCGAAACGGCGGATAACGCAATAATGATGCAGTTGTTTGGCGCTCAAAGAATCCGCAATCCAATCGGCCTACATACTTCTTCATACTGCAGCTGGATTGGGAAAAGTTTTGGGAATAATCTACCTTCAGTAATCATTAAGGAACCAACAAAAACACAAATATTTTGGACTTTGAATGAAAGATTTCAAAAACTCTCAAGGTTCATGATTATCGATTAAGATTTTGGCGATAAATAGTCAGTAATGCAAAACATTAAATGGTTTTTGCAAACCACCGATGTGGAAATTTCACTGCTAAGAAAGAAAATTTGAATAAAAATTGTACCGCCAAGACTTCCAGCATCCAAAGAATACATCCCTTTCCAATCCAAAACCCTCAGAATAATCACCATTGCTACCTATTACGTACCCAATTCCTCCATTCAGTACGATTTTAACGTCACTTTCATTCAAGTTACACTTGAACTGTGGTATGAACGTCCATACCATCCTAATCCACAAGACCTGACCCTGTTCTCCGACAAATCCTAATCCCTACAACCCTCCCCTTCGATTTAGTGACCTCTGAAGATACCTTGTAATAAATTTGTGAATGATTTCATTGGTCACCTTCTCTCTTTATGCGATAGTCGTTTAATTGTTTATTTTGTTTTATTTTTGCATCTTTGTAATAACATTACTCAATGTTTTATATTAACATAATGTACTAAATAAATAAAAAGTCTTAAAAAATAATATGATGATGGAAGAGGAAACATTTGGTGTGCATATAAGTATCTTTTTATATAATCCATTCTAATAAAAATTAATTATTCCTTGATTTTAAAGATAATTATTATTCTAGATAAATTACATTGTTGAAATGGCAATGGAGTCCTGCAGAACTTCTATTTTATTACCCAAGGTTCTTTTTTTCTTATATATGATTATTTACTTAATTTATTCATTAAATAGTAATTGTAACTTTTATTTGAGAAACGTTACACAACTAGATTTTGAATCTCAAAAGATCAAGAACTTTCAAATTACCAACTGAGCTTATAAATTGATATTATCGACGGGACTATTTGAAGGATATCTGTTTACCGGAAGAGCCATTTTAAATATTTCATGTACATTTAAATATCGATTGGAAGATATCCCTCAAGATTTTTTCCATGACGCAACTTCTGGAAAACAAATTTTTTTTATTCTCATCCGACCAATGTAAAAAAAAAATTTTATATAATTTCATTCCCTATCCGAGGCCTGCTGATACACGAGTTATATGAGTTTTATTGGATTCCGTGCCGTTTATCAGCTACACTTATGCGTATTGCATGTTTTGCAGAAATGTAACGTAAGAGATCAGTGACACGCTATTGGCCACACGTCACGATACATGGTCGCCCTTCGCAATCCGAATGTACAGTTCCTTCCAACCCCAAATTAGTACGGCGGTAAATTACGTGGAAATGGCAAAGTTCGAGAGTTATCTTATCTTATATGGAAAACAATTCTATGCGGTTAAAAATGTTAAGAAGCACTTTCATATTACTAATATAGATAAGAGAATATAGTGGTACAGTCAAGGTAAGTTATAGAGTAAAGCCACTGGACAATGTTCAGGAATTCATGAAATGAGTTACAAAACCGTTTTACAACTAGGTTACCATGGAGTACCATAAAATATATATAAAAATTGTACCATACTTTAATCAGAAATACCTCTAAAAATTTTCTCGGCGGATTAAAGAGTCAATGTACAACCATAATATTATTTGTTTATGTGTTTTTCTGAAATTTCAATGATTTGTTGCGTTTATTAAGTGTGTTGGGCAAATTCAAACTGAAAACTAAATTCTTAAGTGTTTTCTTTATATTCCTACTTTCTGACCCTGCACACAGTTTTTATAATCTATGATGCAAGAAAAAAAAGTTAGAAACGGTATACAAATTTTTTTAAATGAAATTATTTAGTTTAATATTTATTCAAATTATGTCCTACACGTTATTGGTTTCTAAACATTAATTTTTTTGTGGTATTTAATCCCACGCAAATTTTAACAATTTTTAGTGCATGGGAACAGAATATAAATTTTACTGTCCCAGCCAGGACTCGAACCTGGATCTCCTGCTTTCCGAGCCGGTGCGTTACCATTCACGCTACCAAGACAAACCTGATAAGTTATTAAATTACCTGCACTAGTGTTGAGAGTCTAACCTCCCCGAAATTAGGCCCGGAAAGCAGAAGATCCAGGTTCGAGTCCTGGCTGGGACAGTTGATTTTTTATTCTGTTCCCTTGCACTAAAAATTGTTAAAATTTACGTGGGATTAAATACCACAAGAAAATTAATATATATAAAAATTAAAGTTTTAAAGTAAATAANTAATATATATATATAAAATTTAAATTTAAAATTAAAAAACGGGAGTCATTTGAACAGTTTGACAATGTCATCTCCTCCGAGCATAAGACGATATATTCGTCTGCCTCGGAGGTTTGACTCTCGACACTAGTGCGGGGAATTTAATAACTTATCAGGCTTGTCTCGGTAGCGTAAATGGTAACGCACCTGCCCGTAAAGCAGGAGATCCAGGTTCGAGTCCTGGCTGGGACAGTTAGATTTTTTATTCAGTTCCCTTGCACTAAAAATTGTTATTGGTTTCTTATTATGATTCAAGAGCAAAATAATTATTAATTAATTAAATAATTAATTAATTTCAAATTTGTCATATGAACTTGTCACAAAATTTAAATCTGGCATTAAAAAGTTACACCTTGTAAGCAAGTCAATTTTATAAACATAAGAATGGCTGAAAAGTTTAAAAAGTAATTAAAACAATCCAATTTGAAAGTACTTTATATAATGAGGGAATTATGGAAATTGGACCAAGGTGTCTGCAAATGTGCATACACCCCGAGGTTAATTGGTATGGCCAAATCGAAGTTATAATTATATTATAATTTAAACGCATTAATTTAACGTCTGACTTGCTGACATTTAATTAGTAAATTTGCTGGAACAGGCACCAACTACATTTGGAAATGAGTCCTATACTTATCTGTTTATAATTTGTATGCTTTTATTACATTAGAGTAATAATGTAAAATAATATAAAATTGAATACGATATTATGTCATTTCTAATTTTTTGTAATCGATATTTAAATTATACTTGTATTGAAGCGCAAAACTTCACATTTTAAGATGATTTTGGTTTTCAGGTCGTTTACAGTTGTGTATTTTCTATAAGTAAAATAGGTAATTAAAAGTATAATATCTACAATAAAGTTAGCCAGAATAAGCAGTTGAGACTAGTTTGTAAAATATTCATAAGTATTTAGTTACTTTATTTATAAATACTTAATTTATAGCTCCTTTATCTTATACAATAATCTGTTGCAGTGGCTTAATTACCTACTACCATAATCAAACTTTTTCTTTCTGCACTTCTGCTCGTTTAGAAAAACGTGACAATCTCCGAGGAAATGCAAAAAGAAAGGCCTATTGCTTCAGACTCTGTTTTCGCACCGCATTCGATAATGACTGAGAACCGTCAGAGTGAGAAGGGCATTAGAAAAAGACCAAAATGTAAATCTTGATATCTTTGACAGAGTCTTATCATTAATAATAATTAGTGTTAAGAAAGTAATAGTCAGTTATTACCGTTTTTGTGAGATTTCGGTCGGGAATTCGGTCATAGTAGTTTACAATTAAAAATAATTTATAACCAAAATAGTTTTTATTTTAGCCAATGTTTCGACCTTGATTTTCAGGCCTTCATCAGAGCTGAATATGAAAGAGAAACGTACAAAATAATATAGAAACGTATCTATATATGATAACACTGAACAACAAAGTTTTTGTTTCGGGGTTGAAATTAGCTGATTTTAATGTATTTCCACGTGTTAAAACCGAAAATGACCATAAAAATTATATATTAGCTCTTGTTTTCAAGACATAGTATCATTCTATTATATATATATTGAGTTTTCAACAAATGAAATATTTCATCACCAACAGTTGGTACACATGATTGTTTACATAACACCCCTCTCATCAGCTGTTCATAAGTAGTAAACATAACCTTTGCGAGTTTGTCAATTGTACGCACGTGGTTGCTATTGAAATTATCGTGTGAAGTTGATTTTTAAATTAATTTAAGTGCTGATCTGAAATGCCTCGAAAGTGTGTGAATTCTGTCGATAGCTTTTGCTATATATGTGGTGAAATAACATTTAAGGCTCAGAAACGTAAAATGTCACCTATCATTAAGACTGCCTATGAACATTATTTTGGTGTAAAAGTTGGGGACCAAGATAAATCATGGGCTCCTCATATATGTTGTAATTCTTGTTCCGTCATATTGCGAGAGTGGCTGAAAAATAACAAGCGGGCAATGGCTTTTGCAGTACCTATGGTTTGGCGTGAGCCTACCAATCATACAGACGACTGTTATTTCTGCTTAACTCCTCCCATTAAGCAAGGTTTATCTATGAAGAAAAGAGGAACGGTGAAATACCCTAATCTCCCATCTGCTCTTCGGCCTGTACCACACTCAGACAATTTGCCAGTCCCTTCTCCACCCAAAACTATGAAATTTTAGAGGAAAGTGATGAAGTCTGTTTACAAGAAGCAACCCATCCTTCTACATCCTATGACCCTGATTTTGATGTAAGCGATAAGTCTAGTGATCCGCACAGAATTAGTCAAGCAGAGTTGAGTGACCTTATAAGAGATCTTGGCTTGTCTAAGGAAAAGGCTGAGCTGTTAGGGTCAAGACTACAACAGTGGAATCTTCTAAAACATGATGTGAAAAAATCCCAGAACAGACAGCTCAGTACAGGATGCTCCAGAAGTGTTTTATAAAAAACCAGCAAAACGACAGCGATCTTACAATACATCGGATTGACTTAATTGAAATTTGGTGGTACAAACCTCTTTTATTTGTCAAAACATTAAGAATAATGTTTTTTTTTTATCAATTTTGTACTTAAAATATTCTAAAAGAAACATAACAATATTGTTTTTTGTATTTTCACTTTTCACGTATAGTATAACTACTATTTAAGATTAAGTGCTCTATATCTCCAAAAACCAGAGTAAATAAAAGATTTTCAATGTTATTTACGTTTTTATCACCCCAAAATTAGTAGAAATAAAATAATTTAGTGTAGGAAACAATCAAAAAATATTTTTTTGTTGTGCAGTGTAATTAGTAAGATTGAAAAATATAGGCATCCCTAACTCTCTCTAACCTTCCCTAACCTTCTGTAACCATCCTTATCTATTCCTAACCTTTTTTCATTTCTATAAGAAGATACTTATTACGAGGACTCCTAAACAGGGATATTGTGGTCTCATGACTCATAAAACTCATATCTGTCATTCTAAAATTATTAACATAAAACTTCAGTGAACATTTTATAATTAGTAAGGTTAAACAAATATAGACATTCCTAACCCTCTCTAACCATCCCTAACCATTCCTAACATTTTTTTATTTTTATTTATTTTTTTGGATTAGAAGTTTTTTACGAGGACATAGAATCAAGGACACTGTGATCCCATAAACTAATATAGGACTCCTTAACAGCATTAATCAACCTTAAACATCTCTAACCATCTCAAACCTTCCCTAACCATCTTTAACCTTCCCTAACCTTCTCTCACCATCCCTATCTATTCCTAACATTTTTTTTTTAATTTATTAGGTTTTTTTTTAAAGAAGAAGATACTTTTTACGAGGACTCCTAATCAGGGATTCTGTGGTCTCATGACTCATAAAACACAAATCTGTCATTCTAAAATTAATTATATAATCCTTCAATGAACATTTTATAATATGTAAGGTTAAACAAATATAGTCATCCCTAACCCTCTCTAACCATCCCTAACCATCTCTAACCATCTCATACCTTTCCTAACCATCTCTAACCTTCCCTAACCATCTCTAACCATCACTATCTATTCCTAACCTTTTATTTATTTATTTTTTTTTTTTTTTTAAGGAGAAGATACTTATTACGAGGACTCCTAAACAGGGATACTGTGGACTCATGACTCATAAAACTCATATTTTTCATTCTAAAATTTTTAACATAAACCATCAATGAATGTTTTATAATTAGTAAGGTTAAACAAATATAGGCATCCCTAACCCTCTCTAACCATCCCTAACCATTCTTAACATTTTTTATTTTATTTTTTTTTTTTTTGGATTAGAAGTTATTTACGAGGACATCGAATCAGGGACACAGTGATCCCATAAAAAAATATAGGACTCCTTAACAGCATCAATCAACCTTAAACATCTCTAACCATCTCAAACCTTCCCTAACCATCTTTAACCTTCCCTAACCTTTACTAACCATCCCTATTTATTCCTAACCTTTTTTTTAAAAATTTATTTAGTTTTTTTAAAAGAAGAAGATACTTTTTACGAGGACTCCTAATCAGGGATACTGTGGTCTCATGACTCATAAAACACAAATCTGTCATTCTAAAATTAATTATCTAATCCTTCAATGAACATTTTATAATATGTAATATTAAACAAATATAGTCATCCCTTTCCCTCTCTAACCATCCCTAACCATCCCTAACCATCTAACCTTTTTTTTCATTTCTATAAGAAGATACCTATTACCAGGACTCCTAAACAGGGATATTGTGGTCTCATGACTCATAAAACTCATATCTGTCATTCTAAAATTATTAACATAAACCTTCAGTGAACATTTTATAATTATTAAGGTTAAACAAATATAGACATACCTAACCCTCTCTAACCATCCCTAACCATTCCCAACATTTTTTTATTTTTTTGGATTAGAAGTTATTTACGAGGACATCGAATCAGGGACACTGTGATCCCATAAACAAATATAGAACTTCTTAACAGCATTAATCAACCTTAAACATCTCTAACCATCTCAGACCTTCCCTAACCATATTTAACCTTCCCTAACCATCTTTAACCTTCCCTAACCTTCTCTAACCATCCCTATTTATTCCTAACCTTTTTTTTTTTAAATTTATTTAGTTTTTTTTAAAAAAGAAGATACTTTTTACAAGGGCTTCTAATCAGGGATACTGTGGTCTCATGACTCATAAAACTTAAATCTGTCATTCTAAAATTAATTATCTAATCCTTCAATGAACATTTTATAATATGTAATGTTAAACAAATATAGTCATCCCTAACCCTCTCTAACCATCCCTAACCATTCCTAACATTTATTTATTTATTTTTTTTTTTTTTGGATTAGAAGTTATTTACGAGGACATCGAATCAGGGACACAGTGATCCCATAAACAAATACAGGACTCCTTAACAGCATCAATCAACCTTAAACATCTCTAACCATCTCAAACCTCCCCTAACCATCTTTAACCTTCCCTAACCTTCACTAACCATCACTATTTATTCCTAACCTTTTTTTTAAAAATTTATTTAGTTTTTTTAAAAGAAGAAGATAGTTTTTACGAGGACTCCTAATCAGGGATACTGTGGTCTCATGACTCATAAAACACAAATCTGTCATTCTAAAATTAATTATCTAATCCTTCAATGAACATTTTATAATATGTAATGTTAAACAAATATAGACATCCCTAACCCTCACTAACCATCCCTAACCATCCCTAACCATCTCAAACCTTCCCTAACCATCTTTAAACTTCCCTAACCTTCTCTAACCATCCCTATCTATTCCTAACCTTTTATTTATTTATTTTTTTTTTTATGGAGAAGAAACTTTTTACGAGGACTACTAATCAGGGATACAGTGATCTCATGACTCATAAAACTCATATCTGTCATACTAAAATTATTTACATAAACCTTCAGTGAACATTTTATAATTAGTAAGGTTAAAAAATATAGGCATCCCTAACTCTCTCTAACCTTCCCTAACCTTCTGTAACCATCCTTATCTATCCCTAACCTTTTTTTTATTTTCATTTTTAATTTTTTTTTTTTTTTTTAAGGAGAAGATACTTATTACGAGGACTCCTAAACAGGGATATTGTGGTCTCATGACTCATAAAACTCATATCTGTCATTCTAAAATTATTAACATAAACCTTCGGTGAACATTTTATAATTAGTAAGGTTAAACAAATATAGGCATCCCTAAACCTCTCTAACCTTCCCTAACCATTCCTAACATTTTTTTTTTTTTTTTTTAATTAGAAGTTTTTTACGAGGACATCGAATCAGGGACACTGTGATCCCATAAACAAATATAGGACTCCTTAAAAGTATTAATCAACCTTAAACATCTCTAACCATCTCAAACCTACCCAAACCATCTCCAACCTTCCCTAACCATTCTTAACCTTCCCTAACCTTCACTAACCATCCCTATTTATTCCTAACCTTTTTTTTTTTTAATTTATTTATTTTTTTTTTAATAGAAGAAGATACTTTTTACGAGGACTCCTAATCAGGGATAGTGTGGTCTCATGACTCATAAAACACAAATCTGTCATTCTAAAATTAATTATCTAATCCTTCAATGAACATTTTATAATATGTAAGGTTAAACAAATATAGTCATCCCTAACCCTCTCTAACCATCCCTAACCATTCCTAACATTTTTTTATTTTTTTTTTTTTTTTTTGGATTAGAAGTTATTTACGAGGACATCGAATCAGGGACACAGTGATCCCATAAACAAATATAGGACTCCTTAACAGCATCAATCAACCTTAAACATCTCTAACCATCTCAAACCTTCCCTAACCATCTTTAACCTTCCCTAACCTTCACTAACCATCCCTATTTATTCCTAACCTTTTTTTTTTTAAATTTATTTAGTTTTTTTTAAAAGAAGAAGATACTTTTTACGAGGACTCCTAATCAGGGATAGTGTGGTCTCATGACTC
Organism: Oncopeltus fasciatus; assembly: GCA_000696205.2. NCBI lineage: Eukaryota > Metazoa > Arthropoda > Insecta > Hemiptera > Lygaeidae > Oncopeltus > Oncopeltus fasciatus. The sequence continues at coordinate 80,877 of KZ809790.1, forward strand.
ATAAAACACAAATCTGTCATTCTAAAATTAATTATCTAATCCTTCAATGAACATTTTATAATATGCAAGGTTAAACAAATATAGTCATCCCTAACCCTCTCTAACCTTCCTTAACCTTCTGTAACCATCCTTATCTATTCCTAACCTTTTTTTTATTTTCATTTTTAATTTTTTTTTTTTTTTAAGGAGAAGATACTTATTACGAGGACTCCTAATCAGAGATATAGTGATCTCATGACTCATAAAACTCATATCTGTCATTCTAAAAATATTAACATAAACCTTCAGTGAACATTTTATAATTAGTAAGGTTAAAAAAATATAGGCATCCCTAACCCTTTCTAACCATCCATAACCATTCCTAAAATTTTTTTATTAATTTTTTTTTTTTGGATTAGAAGTTATTTACGAGGACATCGAATCAGGGACACAGTGATCCCATAAACAAATATTGGACTCCTTCACAGCATTAATCAACCTTAAACATCTCTAACCATCTCAAACCTTCCCTAACCATCTTTAACCTTCCCTAACCTTCACTAACCATCCCTATTTATTCCTAACCTTTTTTTTTTTAAATTTATTTAGTTTTTTTTAAAAAAGAAGATACTTTTTACAAGGGCTTCTAATCAGGGATACTGTGGTCTCATGACTCATAAAACTTAAATCTGTCATTCTAAAATTAATTATCTAATCCTTCAATGAACATTATACAATATGTAATGTTGAACAAATATAGTCATCCCTAACACTCACTAACCATCCCTAACCATCCCTAACCATCTCAAACCTTCTCTAACCATCTTTAAACTTCCCTAACCTTCTCTAACCATCCCTATCTATTCCTAACCTTTTATTTATTTATTTATTTAGTTTTTTTTNTATAGTATAACTACTATTTAAGATTAAGTGCTCTATATCTCCAAAAACCAGAGTAAATAAAAGATTTTCAATGTTATTTACGTTTTTATCACCCCAAAATTAGTAGAAATAAAATAATTTAGTGTAGGAAACAATCAAAAAATATTTTTTTGTTGTGCAGTGTAATTAGTAAGATTGAAAAATATAGGCATCCCTAACTCTCTCTAACCTTCCCTAACCTTCTGTAACCATCCTTATCTATTCCTAACCTTTTTTCATTTCTATAAGAAGATACTTATTACGAGGACTCCTAAACAGGGATATTGTGGTCTCATGACTCATAAAACTCATATCTGTCATTCTAAAATTATTAACATAAACCTTCGGTGAACATTTTATAATTAGTAAGGTTAAGCAAATATAGACATCCCTAACCCTCTCTAACCATCCCTAACCATTCCTAACATTTTTTTTTTATTTTTTTTTTATTTTTTTGGACTAGAAGTTTTTTACGAGTACATCGAATCAGGGACACTGTGATCCCATAAACAAATATAGGACTCCTTAAAGCATTAATCAAACTTAAACATCTCTAACCATCTCAAACCTTCCCTAACTATCTTTAACCTTCCCTAACCTTCACTAATCATCCCTATTTATTCCTAACCTTTTTTTTTATTTAATTTATTTAGTTTTTTTTAAAGAAGAAGATACTTATTACGAGGGCTCCTAATCAGGGATACTGTGGTCTCATGACTCATAAATCACAAATCTGTCATTCTAAAATTAATTATCTAATCCTTCAATGAACATTTTATAATATGTAATGTTAAAAAAATATAGTCATCCCTAACCCTCTCTAACCATCCCTAACCATTCCTAACATTTTTTTTTTTTTTTTTTTTGGATTAGAAGTTTTTTACGAGGACATCGAATCAGGGACACTGTGATCCTAACCTTTTTTTTTTAAATTTATTTAGTTTTTTTTTAAAGAAGAAGATACTTTTTACGAGGACTCCTAACCAGGGATAGTGTGGTCTCATGACTCATAAAACACAAATCTGTCATTCTAAAGTTATTTACATAAACCTTCAGTGAACATTTTATAATTAGTAAGGTTGAAAAATATAGGCATCCCTAACTCTCTCTAACCTTCCCTAACCTTCTGTAACCATACTTATCTATTCCTAACCTTTTTTTTATTTTAATTTTTATTTTTTTTTTTTTCTTTTTAAGGAGAAGAAACATTTTACGAGGACTCCTAATCAGGGATACAGTGATCTCATGACTCATAAAACTCATATCTGTCATTCTAAGTTATTAACATAAACCTTCGGTGAACTTTTTATAATTAGTAAGGTTGAGCAAATATAGACATCCCTAACCCTCTCTAACCATCCCTAACCATTCCTAACATTTTTATTTTATTTTATTTTTTTTTTTTTGGACGANGGATTAGAAGTTATTTACGAAGACATCGAATCAGGGACACAGTGATCCCATAAACAAATATGGGACTCCTTAACAGCATCAACCAACCTTAAACATCTCTAACCATCTCAAACCTTTTCTAAGCTTCACTAACCATCCCTATTTATTCCTAACCTTTTTTTTTTTAATTTATTTAGTTTTCTTTAAAGAAGAAGATACTTATTACGAGGGCTCCTAATCAGGGATACTGTGGTCTCATGACTCATAAATCACAAATCTGTCACTCTAAAGTTAATTATCTAATCCTTCAATGAACATTTTATAATATGTAATGTTAAACAAATATAGTCATCCCTAACCCTCTCTAACCATCCCTAAACTTTCCTAACATTATTTTATTTTTTTTTTATTTTTTTGGATTAGAAGTTATTTACGAGGACATCGAATCAGGGACACTGTGATCCCATAAACAAATATAGGATTCCTTAACAGCATTAATCAACCTTAAACATTTCTAACCATCTCAAACCTTCCCTAACCATTTATAACCTTCCCTAACCATCTTTAACCTTCCCTAACCTTCTCTAACCATCCCTATCTATTCCTAATCTTTTTTTTTAAATTTATTTAGTTTTTTTTAGAGAAGAATATACTTTTTACGAGGACTCCTATTCTGGGATAGTGTGGTCTCATGACTCATAAAACACAAATCTGTCATTCTAAATTTAATTATCTAATCCTTCATTTAACATTTTATAATATGTAAGGTTAAACAAATATAGTCATCCGTAACCCTCTCTAACCATCCCTAACCATCTCAAACCTTGCCTAACCATCTTTAACCTTCCCTAACCTTTTTTAACCATCCCTATCTATTCCTAACTTTTTTTTTTGTTTTAATTTATTTACTTTTATTTAAAGAAGAAGATTATTTTTACGAGGACTCCTAATCAGGGATACAGTGATCTCATGACTCATAAAACTCCTATCTGTCATACGAAAATTATATATATAAACCTTCAGTGAACATTTTATAATTAGTAAGGTTGGAAAATTTAGGCATCCCTAACTCTCTCTAATCTTTCCTATTCTTCTGTAACCATACTTATATATTCCTAACCTTTTTTTTATTTTTATTTTTAATTTTTTTTTTTTCTTTTCAAGGGGAAGATACTTATTACGAGGAGTCCTAATCAGAGATATAGTGACTCATAAGTCACAAATCTCTCATTCTAAAGTTAATTATCAAATACTTCAATGAACATTTTATAATATGTAATGTTAAACAAATATAGTCATCCCTAACCCTCTCTAATCATCCCTAACCATTACTAACATTTTTTTATTTTTTTTTTATTTTTTTGGATTAGAAGTTATTTACGAGGACATCGAATCAGGTACACAGTGATCCCATAAACAAATATAGGACTCCTTAAAGCATTAATCAAACTTAAACATCTCTAACCATCTCAAACCTTCCCTAACCATCTT
>KZ809791.1:33952-54462 GCA_000696205.2 Oncopeltus fasciatus
ACTTAGGGACAGGACGTCCTCTCTCATCTTCATGATAGCCCTGAAGATGGCTTACAATGTAAGCCGAAACGTTGGCAGATAATCCTTTATTAAAAAATACATTTTTTAAATTTGTGTTTTTTGGATCTACCTTGACCGAACCCCAATTAAAATCATCTTAGAGTTATATATGTTTGTGCGAGTGTGTCTGTAAGGTACGCGCGCGCGTGTCTTTGTGTGTATAGTGCAATCACTATATATCCCACTCTCAAATGCTTAAGAGTTTTATTTTAATATTCGTTTCTTAATGGACATTACTAAAATGTCCAATATGCGTTCTATTAATAGGGTTTTGCCAAATTCCTAAGCTTTTCACCTACATAAGTATCTAAGGTATTTCAAATTAATTAATTAATTAGGCATATTTCTGCGGCATTTGATAATACATTAAATTTTTAAATAGAATATTTTTAGTTAAATATTTTCATCAGAAACTTTCTAAGCCGAATAAATGATGAGTGTTAGTGAGTTTATAAAGAGAGGATTCACCCAGCTGAAGTTATGGTTTATTAATAATAAGAAGCGTTTAGCGATACTAAGCCGTAAAGGAGAAGGCAGTGTGAAGTTCTAGCCAATATCAGATACAGTGGGAAAGATCACCCTCTTCGAATTTCGTAAGTGGTGTACACGAGATAGACTATCGCTTTTCGAGCGCTTATGAAGAAAAAAGACTCAACTTAGTACCCGTATGTGAACACAAGAGATAAGTACACATCATAATCTACCTCTACATCATAATGATACGTTCGCTCAACCTGCCTTTTGAGATTTTTTTTTTAATTAAAAGATAAACTTTGTTTTCATCTCCCGTAAATTTTTAAAACAAGAAAAAGAAACCATTTTCTCCTGCTCATATCAAAAAATGTGGAAGATAAAATTTTCTTGGGAAACAAAGTATTAGTCGTTATCAGTTCATGATTAAAGTGTTTTCACATTTTAAGTTTTACATGCGGAAACGAAACTAAAATTAGATTATTGGGAAAATTAATCAAGAAAAGGTTCAGAACTGTTTTGTTCTGTTTAGAAAAAAGAAAAAAAAAACTGTTTTGTTGCTGTTTTGCATTGTTTAGAACAATCACTTGATTAGAAATTAAATTTTATGTAAAATCCAGAAACTACTATTTTATCAACATAATAATTAGGAAGCTGTAAGATGTTTTGTAAGACACTCAAGAAATAGATGGAAATATATTTAAAATATATTCAACCACCATGTTGAATCAACCACCACCTTAAAATATATTCAATCACCATGTTACGAACAGCTCAGCTGATATCTATCCTCGATATTGTCCGGTAGCATACAGCCAAAGGCGCCCACTAAAATTCCATGGATGATATTTTTTTACTCTCACCTTGGATAAAATTTAGTGGAGTGAGATCTGGAAGGCTTAGGAACTGGACCAAGTCACCTAACCACTTGTCAAGTATAATTAATAAACCTCTGTTTATTACAATTTAAAATTTAATATTATAATGCCCTACGTACATCGAATTAGATAAGATTATATCTTGTATTGAGCTTTCAATTATAAAGCACAATACATGATATATCTTAATCTAACGTAACTTTCAAGAAAAATAATTTTTTAGAGAAAATAAGTTGCGGAGACTGAATTTTGTTGCATTATTTTGCTTAGTAAATTCAAATGTTAACTTCTCCATTAACAGAGATAAATTTACCATTGCTTAATAATGTACAAGAAGGCGTCATAATACAGAAGAAATCTGCAATTACAGAAGAACTCTGTGTTACAAAAGACACATTTATGGTTCATTGTGAAGATCAAGAATGAACTATTGTGAAGATCAGATAGTCAGAGATGGTTGCTACTTTTCAACTCCCGGTTTTAAAAGAATCAACTTTAGTCAGCTGATCTCTTATCATCATTGTTATATTAGCTTCTAAGAATAAGTTAGCCACTTTAATCTTATTTATATCAGTCTATATACAGCTCAAGTTCATTGTTCAATCACATTTAAAGATTAAGTTCAGAAAATTCATTAAGCTTTCAAAAATGTTTCATAGAGTTCTAATACATACTCGAATGTAATCACCATGTTACGAAAAGCTCAGCTGATATCTATCCTCGATATTGTCCGGTAGCATACAGCCAAAGGTGCCCACTAAAATTTCATGGATGATATTTTTTTACACTCACCTAACCACCTGTCCCCAAACATTTCTGCTGTGATTCTCCTAGCTTCCAAACCAGTAACATGCCGGGCAGATGTAGTTGCCCCACAGTTCAGGATAGAGAAGGTTCTTCTGTTAATAAATCTGGCAAATCCACCCTCAAATAGTTAGCAAATTAACAGCCCTTTATAGGCAATGGAGACCTATTTACCAGTACCAGTACTTCTCCCGGGTTCAACCGTGTTTTGGAGTTTTTAGGTGCCAAGCTTAATGGAGAATAATTACATTCAGCCCTGAAGTATTGGTAAATATGTCTGAGGACCGTGGAAGCCTAAATGAAGACCTATTAAATTCAGTTGTCGGACCTGCACTGTTGATAGACGAGTCCGTGCAATGACGTATAATTGCAAGAGAGACTAAGACAAGATGTCCATAATATGATGTAAGGGAAACCAAATTATAAAATTATATAACTCTATAGATTTTGAGGAAATCGAAATGGAGATTAACAGTTTAATTAGTAACTATTTTTTATCATTGCCGGAAATAATTTCAATCCAGATATCCCATTATTTAAAAGCACAGTTGACGAGTATTTAAATAATAGAATTTCCAAAAGCAACTTTTTTTTTTTTGCGATAATTGTCATAGAGCATCAAAATATTTAAAAAAAAAAAAAATGTGGTTGACTGTGAAAGTAGAAAAGGAGGCCTACAACTTTTTCTTCTTCTTTTTTTTATTTATTGCATCAGCCGTTTTGCCCTGAAAAGCATTTGAATCGGATTATAGTGGGCACCTTGCGTGCGTTATATATGTTTGTGCGAGGGTGTCTGTAAGGTACGCGCGCGCGTGTCTTTGTGTGTATAGTGCAATCACTATATATCCCACTCTCAAATGNACCCCAATTAAAATCATCTTAGAGTTATATATGTTTGTGCGAGTGTGTCTGTAAGGTACGCGCGCGCGTGTCTTTGTGTGTATAGTGCAATCACTATATATCCCACTCTCAAATGCTTAAGAGTTTTATTTTAATATTCGTTTCTTAATGGACATTACTAAAATGTCCAATATGCGTTCTATTAATAGGGTTTTGCCAAATTCCTAAGCTTTTCACCTACATAAGTATCTAAGGTATTTCAAATTAATTAATTAATTAGGCATATTTCTGCGGCATTTGATAATACATTAAATTTTTAAATAGAATATTTTTAGTTAAATATTTTCATCAGAAACTTTCTAAGCCGAATAAATGATGAGTGTTAGTGAGTTTATAACGAGAGGATTCACCCAGCTGAAGTTATGGTTTATTAATAATAAGAAGCGTTTAGCGATACTAAGCCGTAAAGGAGAAGGCAGTGTGAAGTTCTAGCCAATATCAGATACAGTGGGAAAGATCACCCTCTTCGAATTTCGTAAGTGGTGTACACGAGATAGACTATCGCTTTTCGAGCGCTTATGAAGAAAAAAGACTCAACTTAGTACCCGTATGTGAACACAAGAGATAAGTACACATCATAATCTACCTCTACATCATAATGATACGTTCGCTCAACCTGCCTTTTGAGATTTTTTTTTTAATTAAAAGATAAACTTTGTTTTCATCTCCCGTAAATTTTTAAAACAAGAAAAAGAAACCATTTTCTCCTGCTCATATCAAAAAATGTGGAAGATAAAATTTTCTTGGGAAACAAAGTATTAGTCGTTATCAGTTCATGATTAAAGTGTTTTCACATTTTAAGTTTTACATGCGGAAACGAAACTAAAATTAGATTATTGGGAAAATTAATCAAGAAAAGGTTCAGAACTGTTTTGTTCTGTTTAGAAAAAAGAAAAAAAAAACTGTTTTGTTGCTGTTTTGCATTGTTTAGAACAATCACTTGATTAGAAATTAAATTTTATGTAAAATCCAGAAACTACTATTTTATCAACATAATAATTAGGAAGCTGTAAGATGTTTTGTAAGACACTCAAGAAATAGATGGAAATATATTTAAAATATATTCAACCACCATGTTGAATCAACCACCACCTTAAAATATATTCAATCACCATGTTACGAACAGCTCAGCTGATATCTATCCTCGATATTGTCCGGTAGCATACAGCCAAAGGCGCCCACTAAAATTCCATGGATGATATTTTTTTACTCTCACCTTGGATAAAATTTAGTGGAGTGAGATCTGGAAGGCTTAGGAACTGGACCAAGTCACCTAACCACTTGTCAAGTATAATTAATAAACCTCTGTTTATTACAATTTAAAATTTAATATTATAATGCCCTACGTACATCGAATTAGATAAGATTATATCTTGTATTGAGCTTTCAATTATAAAGCACAATACATGATATATCTTAATCTAACGTAACTTTCAAGAAAAATAATTTTTTAGAGAAAATAAGTTGCGGAGACTGAATTTTGTTGCATTATTTTGCTTAGTAAATTCAAATGTTAACTTCTCCATTAACAGAGATAAATTTACCATTGCTTAATAATGTACAAGAAGGCGTCATAATACAGAAGAAATCTGCAATTACAGAAGAACTCTGTGTTACAAAAGACACATTTATGGTTCATTGTGAAGATCAAGAATGAACTATTGTGAAGATCAGATAGTCAGAGATCTTCAAGGTGTTGAGAGAAAATTCTAATTTGTAAAAAACGAAAAAAAATCCAGTATATTTTTTAAAATTTAAATTAGATGTAGGTAGGGCGAAAAATAAGAACTAAAAAAAATATAACTGTTTAAATTGTTAAAACATTAGAAACTGGAGGTCAATAATTGTAATCCTTTAAATTTTAGGGATTTTAAACTCTGAACTATTCAGTTCTTAACTCCATTAAGCTTAATTCTAATTATGCAAAATCCTGTGGTTCTTAAATATCAAACAAAAATCTTAAATATCAAACAAACAGAAATATCTTGTTGAAATATATAAAATTAGATATCTACTTCTTATAATTGCTTTGACATTGTTGTGTTAGGCATCAAAAGTGTGAAAATGTATTTATTACTAAAAAAATAAAACCTATTTCTCAGATCCCATTAGCCCTTTTACTATTATAAGTGACCACTTCCAGCATGACATGCTTCAGTCTATATTTATTATTACATTCATAGTAGAAAAATTTAATATTCTGGCAGTTACAAGTCTAAGATATTTAAATTAAAAACACATTTAATTCGAAAACGGAAAACACATTTATTACCTTGAAAATAAGAGGAGAGAGTGAAGTTGGAAAAACACCAAATATTATAGACTATGGATGCCTAAGTGAACAAATGTAATTAAGTCTATGCAATATAAGAATAGAGTAAAATTGAATGACTATGTATAATTAAGATTAAATAAAATACATAGGAACATTCAAATGGTTTATGAGAACTAAACAAATAAATAATTTTATCTAAAAATAATATATATATATTATAAATTTTGAAACGAAGAAAAATAAATAATTTATAGTAATATGTTTCATTTTGGTGTTCGATTTGAGCTCTATGATGATTTCGTCTTAAGCCGAAGCGTTTTATTAATATATAAAATAGTACACTATTTTTTTGCGTGTGTATTCGTATTACATACTGGTTGAAACCCTGATAATGCTCACGTGATTTATGAAAGCCACTTAATTTCTACTATTACATTGGTCAAATTAGAAAAGTAAGCTAAATCTCGGCTAATCATATTTGGTCCCAATTATGTAAATTTTAATTTAAACATTAAGGAAAATTTGCTTAGTTTACGCAGCTCATGCGTACGGACTTTTATTATTTCAATATTAAGTTCATTCTTTTTATNTAAATAATATATATGTATATGTAACCGAATTTTAAAGATGCTCTTTAAATTTTAAGTGCTTTTTCAAAATTAAATTTTGTAAAATATCATTTTAAATTTTATTACTAAAAGTTTATAAATTTAAAGTCTTTCTGAGAAAGAACAAACAGTGAGTTCTCCTTTAATATATTTGAAGTGCGTACGCTGTGTACTTCCTGTGTAAATAAGTGAAGCTACATAAAATATAATTTTAGTGCAATGTGCTGTCGTGGATGACAAGTGACTCGAGTATACGAAAACCGATTGGGCTCCCTTAGTGGAGTAAGTGTGTCCTCTCGATGTCGTGACGAACCAACACCTCCCCTCATTCATAAGGATTTCTTCCCATTAATGACAGCCATTCTTGAACAGTCTACAATTCGACGACTTGGCCTGCCTCACACTTACCCCAAGTAACTTTGGCGGGAATTAATGGGTCATCATTCGCCTAGTGATCTTGGCATTGTTGAATGGTCAATCCCAACAATTACTTCAGGCCAAAAATTACAGGAGCAGATGCGAAGCAAGGTAGAATTTCCGGATAGATGCATTTGTTAATTTATGTATTTTTCAAAATTTGTTCAAATACTTAAGCCGGGATTGTGTTAAAGTTTAAATATCAATATATCCTTGCATATCATAAATTCTTTAATTTTGTTGTCTTAGGTTAGTAGACCTTTTTTCCTGAACATTTACAACAATATACTGTTTTGCCGGCCATATACGCGATTGTAGTAAACAACTAATAAGTAGAATCTGTTTGTTCTCCACGACTTATCAAAAGAGCAATTCAGCAAATACTTAAAATGTAAATAAAGTTACATTACACAACTATAAGATAAAGTTATTCATTTGATAAATAATTTCTCTAGACTGTTATTTAAATAATCACAATAGATTTTTTTTTCAATCTACTATTTTTTTTTCCAATTATTAATGGGAAATTCAAGAGCCAATCGACCCAGAGTTTTGAACTATAACCTTTCAGTACCTATAGTTGTAGGTTCAAGTCTCTAGTGGAGCCTGGAGCTGAAAGGAATCACCTAATCCCGTTCTTTAGGGAATGCGTGACTATAAGGTTATTATGACTAGCAATTAATATAGAACTATCATACCTTTTGTAATCCGTCTTCATTGGTTTCTGCAAACCATCTTCTGGTTAGATGATTTGCAGAAACCAATGAAGATGGATAATAGAAGGTATGATAATGCGTGACTATGCTTAAGGGTTTTAATGTTATATACTTTGTCCCGTTAGGTAGGCGGGCTAAGACTTCTTTTTTTTTCCATTGACCCACTTATGGAACAGGATGATACATACTAGTTACGTATTAGTTAAATTCATAGGTTCTATTAATATGATAAAATATTCATTTATTAATATAATTAGAAAATGTTATCTTATTTGATAAAACTTTTACAAGGCAAAAAAAAATAAAAAAGAAGAAATCCTATTCAGAAAAAATTAATAACAATTTTCAAAACGTACTCATCTTTTTAACAATGCACTTCATATTGTTAGTAGGCTTCATTAATTCTATATTATAGCTCAGAAATTAGCCAAAACAAAAAAAAAATTAGAATGACTAGAAGAACATTATTGCATATGTTTCAAATATGTTTTGTAAATTTTTAAATGAGTAGGCTATATTTAAATGAGATGATCATGAACGTATTACTGTTAAGTCAAAAATAATAATTTTATACCATTGAAAAAGGGTTTAAGACTTTAATTAAAAAGATTTCTGCTCTTCTGGAGTCTTGACGAACCTTTTTGAAATGAATACAATATTAAGAAGAAAAACTTTGGCCTCGGACCTGAGAATGATGAACTAACTTGGTGTTTTCTCCTTCATATATGAATATAAAACGGACAGACACAACAGGGTGATCAGTCTCTTCCTGCAAAATTACTTAATCACACATACGACTGTGAAGCGGATAAAGATCTCCTAAGGTCCAGCCAAGCACAAATACAATTGTCTATAGATCCTTCGATCTATAATGCCTACCGAGAAAAATATTAATGTCTACTACGGTTATATATATTCAAGTAGCAGCTTGATAGATAAAAATAGAATTTTTGAACTTCTAAAAGCCATATTAGTAACAGTTTATAAAATAAATATATAAATATTTTATTTATAAATATTTTATTTGGTTGTAGNGTTTTGTTCCTTGTGGCAAGCCGATTTTAGATTTATTGTTCATCTGCCACTAGTCCTCAACTTGACTCTTGCTTTCCGATCCTTGATGAGCTATTGAGGTAGTCATTGATCCCCATGAGGTCTTTCCCATTGATGTTCCCTTTTGCTGCTTCTATAATTAAGCCATCTGTCTATACCTTATCTACAGCTTTTCCAGGTCGATCCAGACTGCTAACGCAAGCTCTTACCTCGATCCCAAATACATCTTCTGTATTTTGCGATTGATACAATGAAGGGCAATTAATAAACATGGTCCTCTGCTGAACAGAATATGCAGAAGCTTGCAGTTTTAGGACTCATGCATAAGACAGATATTTACTGTTTTGATCACATTTTCTTTTTCTTTTATTTATTTATTTTTTTTTTTTGGTTGGTTTCATTTCCAACTTGAGGTTATTTTTTTCCTACATAATATCAATGAATACTCTTTAATAAAGTTGGGCGATTTCACGACAACTAAGCGGCCGTCTTTGTTCTGGCTGACATTAGTGACAGAAGACTCCAGACAAATTTTATCCCGAGAGATAGGTAGAGGGAAGCCAGGGGGACACTTTCACTGTAAGGATTACTCACGGGAAGGAGAGCTCGGCTGCATGAAGTAGCTGAAGACCATCTCGACGGCGGTCTCGAACCACTGGAAGACAGCCCCGAAGATGGTCACGTCCCGAGAGCTGGCGGAGGACGCGGGCAGGCCGGCACACAGGATCGCCAACAGGAGGAAAGGTCCTAGGGGAGACATCTCCTGGCATAGCGGACACGAGACTGAGGGAACGCCGGCGGTCGCCTACCGAGGGGGGAGGGGCGCCCACCCCACCTCCCTCTCTCCCCTTCAAAATACCCCTAATTTTATGAAGCTCATTTCTGGAAAACTTTCCACCTTTCTGAACTCATATGAAATATCAAGTAAAGATTCTTATTATAAAGGAAAGTTTTTGTTTTTGCCGTCTCTTGGACAGGGAACTTGACTCAACAAACCTTACAATAAGACTGGTATCATTTATTACATTAAGTCACGCACTCATATACTAAGAACTGCTGAAAGAAAAATAATGTAATGTGATATCATAGTATACTTAAGACTGACGATTAAAAGTATTTACAGTAGAATAATAATAAAAAAATAAAATAAAAAAAGATTAAAATTTTAAAAGGCTCTTGTCCTAATAGTGATTTTTTTTGTATCAATAATATAACTATAATAAAATGAATTATAAAAATTTGAAAAAAATATCTATCTTGCATAAAATTAAATTCTACAACGATTATAGACAATAGTAATTGAGGCAATAATGACCCTCAGTGGTTGCCATGCCTTTAAATAAGGGGGGGGGGGGAAAGGAAAGTTTAGAACAGTCAGATGTATTCCTTAAATGATGAAGAAATATACTGACACCATTTATTATATTTAGTAACGTAAACACCCCATTTCCAAAAATTGTATTTGCACATTGAACAAGACTGGTTTAAGTTTTTAGCTTTCGGCTTATAGAATTTACCATATACCCTTTCATCGCAAAAATTGGGTTCATGAATTAGCTGCTTATAACGAAGTAAAACCAAAACAGATTTTTTTTTTTTTTCTATTTTTCTCATTTTGATTCTGAGTTAGCGCTTTAGATGCTATTATTATACATAATTACAGATTACTTAAATTGAAATCAATCGGCAACAGTGTCGAAAGTAGCAATCCTGTCAACAACGAGGAAGGTTATATTATGGTGAAGTGTAGTGACTTTTACTGTTTAAAAGTTAATAATCGCAATAATGGTTACATGATTGCCCTAATCGATCTCGCACTGTGTCGAGTCGACCAATGTTTTAACGTCAGTATTTTTTCCCCTTATTTATTATCGTATGTCCGTTGTATCCTAACCAGATGAAAGTATCAACATCTTTATCCTAATTTATATTAAAATTAATGTAGGTAATTTAAAAATTTACTTTAAAAAATTGTAAAAAAATTTATAGATGCAGTAAGTAATTTAACACAATTTTTATAAGGAATATATTGTAGAAAATATTTTAATAAATAATATTATAAACCATCTTGGAATAATTTGCAACTATATATCAGTCAGAGTTGTAGTGGGCTATATTCTGAGATTGGTTTATAAAACAATTTAAGAAAAAAAGATTTCATAGGTATTTTTTAAGTAATAATAAAGTAGCTTTAAAGTAATTGTGTGAAATAATGTTAAAAAATTAAATTATGATTGTAATTTACTGCAATATTTTCCCTTTGTGTTACTAGTTGAGAATAGTAATTCTTACCGGCTACCTCTTAGTTTGTCAGCGGTGGCAATCAATGAGGTTCAGTATACCATGGTATTTGAACGAAAAAGAATAAAAAATAGCTTTCATTATAGAGTTTCTCTTGAAGCCTGTATATCAGGGTAACTATAATGAGTGTCATAGGGACTTCCATGGATGAGAAATGCGATTGGCGAGGAGTTAGTGGGGAAAACCCCGCAGATACCTCCCCGAGAGGAACTGGTTCCCTAGGCTCCGGAAATCACTCCAATATCTCTAACATGGCGGTCTAAGTTCTCGGAACACCCATGGCAGAACTGGAACAAGCGTAGTAGACCTCTTGGATTTTCAGGATCAGCTGGGATATATGTGAGGCGAGAGGGACACGAACCAAGAGGCTTTGCTCAAGCCTGGTATCAAATCCAGTTGTTATTGTGGGAAAAAATAAAAATTATCAACTTTAAAGACAAATATATACCTATTTATATAAATTAATGTACAGGATGCATTCATTTCTTCGGTAATTCCTTGAAGTGCTACGTGTCAAACATGATTGGCTTCTCTGTACAACAAGAGTACAAAATATGGTTTTCAGTGCGACGATATGTTTCACTTTAACGATGACTACTAATGCATTATCAAAAAGTGCGCCAATTAATATCTTACTATAAATGAGTATTTGAAATGAAAGCAAAGTGTTTTCCCCGTACGAATTTAACAAATTTCAACAGGTCTTCACCGATTTTACATTAAAGAGGCTTAAAATATGGTCCGATCAAAATGATATACATTAATAAAACACATTTTCTATTGAAAGCTTCTTTCTTGGAAACGTTAAATGAGTTTGTTAGTGGGCCACATTCAGACTTGGGAAGAGAAAAAGAACCTCAATATGGCTATGAAAATAATATGCATACATATGAATATATAATAAATAAATGGACAGTTTTTAAGGTCATTCTACTTGATGGAGAATGACTAAACTTTCATAATATAAATTTCATCAGTTCATAATATAATACGTAAAAATATTTAAAAAAGAAAAAAAAATCTCAACAGGAAGTTAAGTGGTTCAGAGACACACACATACACTCAACTAATGTCAGTCTGTCAACATTTATACGTCACATTTNTGAGTCCAAGGGACCAGCGTGGGAGGTTGTGGGTTCGTATCCGGCCCTGGGCTGGCTTTTATCCGGATAAGTCTTCCAAGTGGAATTGGTTACCTGTAGACAGCTTCTCCTGAATGGCGAAATAACAACAGTGAAAACATATTATTATGTATAGGAAGCTTTTTATGGTAATAATAAAAAATTATTCATTTTGCAAAAACTGCGCGTATATTAGAGTAAATGAGAAATTTAAATTTACAAGAAATATGCATAAAGGGAAAGTCAACTAAACCTGACTATAGATTGTCTGTAAGTGAAGTACCCAGCCATCGTAGTTACATTTTTAAACTTCTGCCTTAACAAACGTGTTTAAAAAAAAAACGTTATAGAAATTTATGTTGTAATAAACACAATTGTTAAGGCAGAAGTTTCCAAATGTAACTACGATGGTTAGGTACTTACCCCACTCTTCCTTTCCAGTCAGCCTAGAGTCAGGTTCAGTGGTCTTTCCTTATATGTATCTTGCTCTCTCCGGCTTGTAAATTTAAATTTCTCATCTACTCTCACATACACGTAACTCTTGCAAGATGAATACTTTTGTATTATTTACAGATAAAGCTCCCTATACATAATAACATATTTCGACCCTAAACATTTCGTCCTGCAGGAAGAGCTGTCTACTGGCACTCCATGGCATTGGGAGTACTTGTACCGATAAAAGCCAGTTCAGGGCTGGAGACAAACCCACAGCCTCAGGGAAGGATTCCCACTCGGTTCCCTTGGGCTCAAGACTCCTCTCCAGGAAAGAGAATAGAGGAAAGGACCATAGAACGAATTTCACTTTTCTGAGTGAGTGCCAGTGTCGGACACGCTACACACTCCTCTCACCTGGATCGGCCTGAATTCATTACTAATACATTTGCGTATTATTATGAAAGTTAATGTTTTTTTTTTAACACGGTCACTTTCCTGGGGTCTAATAGGTATGTCAGCTTTCAGAAGTAAAACCGCAGGCCTCAAGGGGTCTCCTGGGATTTAAACTGTGCAGATTTTTTTTTGGCAGCAAGAACATCTCTTCTTCATGTCACAGTCTTAAGGAACTAGTATTCTCTGTTCGGCTCAGAACAAAAGTCCACCGCGCAAGAGCTGGGTAACCTAAACAGATTTCCCTTGTTACCTTAAAGGTGGTCATAAGTAAGAGTAAATTACGAAATTTAATTTATAAGCCAGAAAGAGCTCAATGGATCAGTAAAGAAGATATGGTCACTAAGCTTAGCTCTAGATTGGCAGAGAAGGAAAAGTGAGAGAAGCGCTCATCATAGTTGCATTTCTTCCTTAAAAAGTGCTATTCTTAAAAATAAAAATGTTAAAAAACATAAATGTAAAAATTATATTTTACACCTTGTATGCTCTCAACTTTTTCGTAACTCGAATAACAACATAAAGATTAAAATGCTGCTCCCTCTAATCGTATTTTAACCTAAAATGAATTAATTTACAAACTTAAAATTTGAAAACAAATTTTAATAGAGGACCTAAGTACTGAATATGGTTTTTAAAAATAGGCCTGCCAAACACAATTTTACATTCTACGATGTAGGATATGTGAAGGAAGAACCTTTTTTTTTTGTAAAAGTGGTGTCATGGTTCCAACATGAATAATTTTATTTTCCTAAGGAAAATCAGCTAAAATAGAAACCATATTTAGATTAATCTGGTTAAAAAATCTGTTAGTTCATCCGCAAACAGATTTGAAGAATGTTTTTTTGGCGAGATATTGTGTTAGACAAAAATTACAAAAAAAAAACATTCTCCCTTTTAAGTGATAAATTATTATTTTCTTTTGAAAAGCATTTATTTTTGTAAAGCAGTTTTCCCTCATTAAATTTATTTTAATTATTAATCGGTCTAATTAATTATAATTATTCAGGCTCATATCCATCTATAAAACTAACATTCATTCTTTTATCATTTACTTCTAGCTGTATAAATCAAAGAAAGAATAAAAAATTTTCAAAGATTCTATTAAGAGAAAGACTAATTTAAAGTTATTTCATTATTCTCATACCTTTTATTCTCCGTCATTCATTGGTTTCTGCAAACCATCTTCTGTTGGCCAAAATTCTATATTCATTGGTGGTAGAGATAACCCTTTAGATCATTTACCTGTCACAGCTAGTCAAGCGAAGATATTTCATTATTCTTAATTTATACTCTATTGTTCATTCGGAATATGCTGAATCGCTGCCAATTTTTACACAACTGTTTTAATTTTTTTGGAAATAATTTGAATATTCATTATTCAATAACATAACACTTTCAAAATTTCAATTTATACATTTTATTTCATACACATTATTTTTTAACATCTATAATAACAGAATAATTTATATTAAAATTTATCAATGAAAACCCTACTCATGACAGCCTTGTCTATCTATTGTTGGGATCAATGAAAAATGACGGATGCCGACAAAGATGGTATTTATAGATGAAACTTGAAATCGTTCTACGTCTACTTTAAATCTAAGATTCAAATCTTAGATTTAAATGAATCCCTCTTTAAAGGCTCTTAACTTAATTAAATAATTCTAAACATTTTGTCCTAAATTATAATTTACTTGTTCCCAATAGTAAAATGAATAACTTAAACTTATTTTTAAGAAGACTAAACATATTCAAGATGTTTAATGAGAGGAAAAGACATGGATAACTCGTGGAAGATCTGCCTGGCGGACTTTCTTATCTTTATTCCCTTACTTTTACTATAGACGAGTCTTGAACAAGAGGAATAAGAAAGCGTCCCCTGATGGGAGCCGTGTCAGACATAGTGTCAGTAGTTCACACACACTTCACAGGGTCCGTGTCGTCCACATCCGATAACGTACGTCACATTAAGACGGCGCGCATATCGTGAAGATTACACGATAATGCAGTGAGAACTTACCCATGGTACGAGTCCGAGGACTTGCTACTATTATAACTACTTTACACGCACTTGGTGTGTGTGTGTGTGAGTTATCCCTCAGAGTCTTTCCACATTTATGGAGATATTCAGATACATAAGCTGATCTAGTGCTGTTTTCCAAAGCTGGGTAATCGATCTTGTTCAGAACTCCCATTAACCTTGGATGACCTGTTATTTTCTGTACTGGTTTATTTCCTTAGTTTGATTGTCACCTGTTGATTAAGGGATTTCTTTAATCTGAACCTTTTTCTTATCTAGGCCAACGCCAGCAATGCACCAGTCCTTCCTTTGTCTTCCCTTAGCACACTTACCTCTGGTACACTAGCGCCACACCTATGGCACAATCTGGTAGAGAATTTTAAAAATTAATAGCACAAGAAAGGGGCTGAGGAAACCGTATTTCAACGCATTTAACCTTTAACTTCAAGGACAAGCTCTATGTATTTATATTTCTGTTTCTGCCTCCTGATTGTAACTCGCCTGAGGAACCTAGTATAAACATTGTACATTATGTACAAGTGTCAACTGTTGAATACCATAAGTATACTGTAGTAGTTTTGAGTTTTTCATAAAATCTTTACGTTTTAGAACCACTTTAATTTAATTTATCTATTTCCTCCTGATATTTTTGATTTGTACTAATATTATTCATTTTTCGTAGTATCATAAGTTAAAGTAAAATCGAAACAGAGAGAGGGTGACTTCAGACGAAAACGTATATGTGGGTAAATCAATATATTTATTTAGACAACAAGGATATTTTTCTTACTCACAAAATAAATAATTACGAAATTAACATGCAAAACATAATGTTTGGTAAGACCGAGATATTAAACGTATTGAAATGTGTTGATCAAGTTCATAATTAGGCTGTTAGCGTCTCTTGTCATGAACTAGTCGATAAACACCCATTTTATGCAAGACCAGATATGCGGCTAACCATTCAGGCTTTATAAAATTTTAAAGATCACTTTTTAGGCAATGGTCTAAATAATTGTAAATGAAATAAAAAGTACCTTTATGATACATTAGACCAAGTCATATATGATTTATGTTTAAAAAATAAATATGCGATAAATATTAGTGCTGTTATAAAACAATTTGTTACCCTGCAGTCTCCCAATATAAACTAAAAAATATATGGTCAGATTTGCAGAAAAATAAATGAATATATGAATTTGTTGAAAATAATTTTAACACTAAAAACGTAAGAAATGGGAAAGATACCTTCAGATTGTAAATTCAATTTTATTTATACAAATAAAAATATTTTATTTATATAAAATTAAATGTAATAAAATTTAGCAAATCTTCTTATACTATGCAACTCCAGTTCAGAACCTTTTTGTATTTGCACCCTATTCTAAGTATTCTATTGGATGTCCCTGAAGGGTCTTTTGGGTGAGATATTGATGATTGGGTGGAGAGTATAAAATGAGTGTATTATAAAACCAAACAAATAATTGTGAGTACCCTGAAATGTCACCTGGAATAAAACTTTTGTCGCAGAACAGTACAGATTCTCCAGGTGAAAAACTTATGTCAGGCGGAAATTCTAGTGGGCGTAACGAGCATTAATTGTCTTATAACTGTTAACTTCATGAGATCATTTCCGTTTCGTCTACTCCACTTAAATACACTTCAGCAGTTCTCAACTATTCTTACAATTCATGATTACAGTCATATATTGTCATTTGCTTGGGTTTCGCAATCCAAAACCCAATTAATGTTCTCTCATAGCTCATAGTTGATCATTTTTTAATTTATTCGAAATGTCCGGATCTGATGGGTAGCAAGAGATACTTAATAGCTATAAAATAAGCATGTCAAACCAGCTGTAGCCAATTAAAAGCCTAACTTTTCGATTGAATTTTTTTTTAAAGAATGAAGAACAGTTGAACATTTGATGTTTAACATTGTTGAATAATTACTTCCAGTAGAGTTGAGACATCACATGTGAACTGGTATACTCGTATCTCATGCCTGAAGTACGGTTTAGATCTAATAATGATCACAGATCTAGAACCAGTGCATAAACCAGTGCAACTCGAAAGTTTTCCCCGTCAAAGTCGAGGCGCAGGTTTACCATAACAAGCTCGACTAGTGCTTTTGTCAGAGTTGACTAAGAAAAGCTCTATTCTCTCTTCTCTATTGGTTAAAACACAGATACATCAAATCTAAGGCGAGCTGTATTCGGAAGCTTCCTAGTTCATCCTCAATCCATCCCTTACCATCTACGTCATCCATATAATCCTTAAACATCCATATTCTTGACACTAATCATCTCTGTTAAACAGGAAAAACTGTGACACCAAAAACACATGTTTTTATTCCTGTTAAATTATTGTATCAGGCGAAATGTATGACTTGTTTAATATACTAAAAGTTGTTTAGTTTTTAAAAATTAGTCATCTTTGTTCCTTGATTATTTTTTATGTTGGAAGCATGTTACTATTGTCCATAACGATTACACTGCTTGTATAAATTAGTAGCATTGCCACAAGTTGAGAAAAATCATTAATTTAGTTATTTTGGTGTACTAATACAAATAAAAAACCAAAAGTCCGAAAAGATTTTCCATCATTTTCATTAAAGATGGATATAATTAGCAAAATTTAATTTGCAACCCGGAGAGAAAAAGAAACATCCAAAAAAAAATATTAAAATAAGTATATACATGATATTTACTAATTAAACAACGTTTGAATTTCTTAATCATATATATGTCCAGTATTATTAATTTTTATACTATTCATTACTCACACTTTTATTATTTTATTCATTTCTTTTTTATTCACTTATAGAACTGTATTTATATTTATTTTGTATATTTCTTTTGCTACTCAGCCCAGAAACTGGCCTGAAATTTAGGCCGANGAAAATAATTTGTCCAATCAACGTTCAGCCTATGTCTCACACTCCTTTATAATAAGCAAGGGAAAAACAGGTCACCCATCTTAATAATTTCTCGTCATATAATTATTTAAGTTCAAAAACTAAAATGTTAACTACGTGATAATGTAAATTAAATAATACACTGGTAATATATATACCAGTTTATTACCTAATAGATCTGGTGTTAAGGACTGGGCAAGTGATTATTAAGTGATTCGAAAAGTTCATAACAAATATTCATTAGCTAGTTTAGAAATTCATTTAGATTACGTGTATTCTACACGAGGGGCTTATGAATTTATGGTCGATATAATGTCAATCAATACTATTTTCGTATGGATCATATTAAGTGGACTAGTAAGAGAATACCTCCTCCCAATTCGTGCCAGTTGCGGCTACAGGCTATCGGTCCATTAGAAACTGTCCGGAAATTAAAGGAGATAGAAGTAAAGCTGGTATAATAATTTCCTTTTGGACATAGTCGAGAAGTGTCCCCGCCATATGATTAGTCTGAGACACTTTGGAAACAGACTTCCCTATGGGGGGGAAAATGGTTGGAATTAGACGGGAATTGCAAAGCACCCAAGACAGATCTGGGAAGGTACAGTTATCGGCCGGTGTCCTGTGCTCAGCACTCAGGGGACGCGGCCGAAGTGGAGTGCGGCCGGGTTGGGCCCTGCGCGTGACGATAGCCTGGCAATTACCTCCCCGTAATGGTGGAGGCGCTACTAGTGGGCTGTCTCAGCCTGCACTGGAGAAACCTCAAGATAATTCCATAGGAACCCCCCCCCCCCCTGACGCTTTATTAATTAACTTGATAAGGGTTTGTTTACTCTACCTAGTGTAAATAATAAGTGTTAGGCCACATGTGTTTACTTCTACTTTTTTCAACAGTATTTTTCTGTGATTCCGTTAAGTTTTCATTTTTCAGTAGAAATCACTCCTGAAAGTTCCAATGAAAAAAATAAATAAATAAATAATCGTCCTTAAGCAACTGGTATAGTGTATTAAAACCGGCATAACGTAACCAATATGGCTGTCAAAATTCCCACAAGAATTTTCAGAGCAGTTTCTCTTGATTAATCAGAACTGTTAAATAAGTTATTTATTTCTGTTATCGTAATGGATTTACGAAAATATGGTCCATTCAAATATATATATATATGTATGTGTGTGTACGCTAATAGCCTAAAAATAGGCTTAAATACAAAATTAGCTTTAATTATTTTAAAAATTGTGGAGTTTAAAGTACTAACACACCCACACACGCGTGCCTACGTACCCACGTGTGTTAGTACTTTAAAAGTCCACAATTTTTAAAA
This sequence comes from Oncopeltus fasciatus, assembly GCA_000696205.2. NCBI lineage: Eukaryota > Metazoa > Arthropoda > Insecta > Hemiptera > Lygaeidae > Oncopeltus > Oncopeltus fasciatus. The sequence continues at coordinate 52,703 of KZ809791.1, forward strand.
TAATTTAAGCAAATTTTGTTTTTAAGCCTATTTTTGTAAACCGTTAGATTCGTAAAGGGTTGACCCGGTCAAAGTTATAGAAAGATTTAGGGGGAAACTAAACTTTAAAATATTTATATATTCGTATTATCTGTTTATTTATATATCGTATTATAATCTGCTTGGATTACGCAGCTATTGGACGGACTTATTTAGTACCATTACAGATCCTTCATGAAGGAACTATCCAAAGCTGAACAAGGAATAACCAGAATGACGATCATCTTGTAGGAGAACGGCATTACTTAACAAAACTAGAATGAGAAATCCTCCACTAACTGGAATAGCGAAGTATCTCTAAGCCTGCGTAAAAGTCANAAAGTACTAACACACACACTTGCCTGCGTGTGTGTTTGTTAGTACTTTAGAGTCCATAATTTTTAAAATAATTTAAGCAAATTTTGTATATAAGCCTATTTTTGTAAACCGTTAAATTCGTAAAGGGTTGACCCGGTCAAAGTTATGGGAAGGTTTAGGGGGAAACCAAACTTCAAAATATTAATATATTCGTATTTTTAGCGTTACAAAAACATTTAGAAAACTTAATAGGTGTAAAATTAAATTTTTTATGCAACAACTGTTGCATGAATTCACACGAAGCGTAAACTCAGCAGGGTAACCCAGGTTTCATTAAAGATGTGCATAGATAATGTTAATTTTATTTTTTTAATCCGTTTATTAACGGGTTTTCAATCTTGTATCTCTCTAAATCCCACTTCCCATCGACATCATTCAATGGTTTGCAGAAAGAGGCATAAATATCGTGTTTGGCTTGATTTTAAAAATTACTAGAGTGAGACAGACCAGTATATGTATATATATATATATATATATACATAAAAGAACAGGTGAGATAAATATTGCAGTGAACATGCACTGAGAAAAAATTATATATTTATGTAAAGCATTGGATGATTTCATTAATGGCTGCAGTCTGTTGAGGGAGACATGGGGGTTTAGTGGAAGACCAAAATTTGTAATCTTAATATCTTCATTTTTATCAGAATTACGAAAAAGTTTAAAGGACTTCATAGGTGTAATATGTTATTCTGTAACTTTTATGTTCTTTATCTTTACCAAAAACGCTTATGAGTTGGGTTAACACTTCACCCGTTCTACTTTTCCCGGCCCAGACCAAACCTTAATGGCCATTGTTTTTATATTCATCGTTCTGTTTGGCTCGTAAATTAAATTTCCTTATATACTATTATTTATGTCCATTTCTATCAAAACATTGGAAATCTGCTTGGATTACGCAGCTATTGGACGGACTTATTTAGTACCATTACAGATCCTTCATGAAGGACCTATCCAAAGCTGAACAAGGAATAACCAGAATGACGATCATCTTGTAGGAGAACGGCATTACTTAACAAAACTAGAATGAGAAATCCTCCACTAACTGGAATAGCGAAGTATCTCTAAGCCTGCGTAAAAGTCAGCAGGATTCAATGGTCTGAGGTGATTGGGGAGAAATCGAACAGGAGTCCCGCGACCTTAATCTATTCCTGCCTGTATTCATATAAGAGGAATGACTTTGTTTCCTTTCTCCACGTCCTGGTCGTTCTCGAACCATTCTTTCACTGCCTCATTTCGAAGCTAGAAGGCCTGCTTATACAGTGACAGTCTTATCACGAACTACGTAGTATTCGAATATCTAACTAGCAGGAGTAGCGTAAACTCTCTCTCTCTCTCTCTCTCTCTCTCTCTATATATATATA
>KZ809792.1:19833-31096 GCA_000696205.2 Oncopeltus fasciatus
GGGGGGGGTGAGTGAAAGTCCGCTATTTATAAAATAAAGAGACTAAATTCAGTATCGAAGCTTATTTTCTCGACCATTTTATGAGTTTGTTATTGATTGAAATTGGTCAAAGGGATGGTTTAATGACAATAATCATTGATAATAAATAATCATCAATATCTTTGATGCTGTTATAGATAGAAAATAAATTATAAATTCTAAACGTGTTTAACAAAAAAAAAAAAGTTATAATAAAGTAAAAATAAAATGTTTATTTAGGAAGATATTGACGAGTCAAACTATGACGGCTGGCTTCTTCCTTTCTGAACAGCTGGGATTAGTTTTCATACTATTTACTTTGCTGTATCATCCATATTTCCGATTTATAAGATATAATTCGCCATTTACTCTCATTCATTTACCTATTTAATGTATCATGTGAAAGCTCCCACGTGATTGGTATTTTCATTTTTTAAATGTATTTTGACTGGCAAGGAGTATCTAGGAAACCACAGACGACTAGGTCATTGTACAGTATGGCCTCTTGTCACATACAGTGCTCCAGTCGAAGTTTCTAGAAAACGCAAATCGCTTAGAGCAAATTTCCAGGGATTGCCGTATCCCCGTGTAGGCGAGCACACTGTTACATGCAGCTCTATAGAGAATTAGTGATCCCGAACGTGAATCTCTTCACATGGGAATGCTATGGAGACATATGCAAAATATACACCTACCATTCGCTTAGTCCATGCCTCTCTAGATCGGTCTGCTGACCAACAAGTCTAACAGGGAAAGGGTATTTGGAAACAATTTACTTGGCTGGAAGGCAGATCGGAAAATTGTAATTATCTTCAAATGGAGAGTTTTTGATAGATATAATAAGTAGATGTTTTTGTTGGGGTTCGGTCAAGGTTGATCCAAAAAATACAATTTAAAAAATGTGTATTTTTTAATTATCTGCCAACGTTTAGGCTTCAGGGCTATCATGAAGGCGAGAGGGAACGCCGTGTCACCTGGATCACATGTTCACAGCTGTCGTGTGTAGCTCAGCAGTGTCTAGTTCTTTCAACCAAAAATAACTAGTATCGTGTTCATCTATAAGGAACATCTATACTCTGTGTTCCTTCTGTCTGCCCTAGGTTGTATTGTGTAACACACAAGCCCTTATGTTCAGTATTGCGAGTACTAGTCTGCATTAGTGTAGTAAATGACGTCATTTGTTTCCGAAGTTTGAGGTTCCCGCTATAACAAACTGACCATCTGCAAGACCATAATACAACTAATCTGGACCTATGGACCTGCAGCTAAAACTTCCAATATCCAACAAATACAATCCTTTAATACAAGTTTAATACAAGTCCTAAGAATGATTTCAAACTCCCATTATGTTCTCAACTCTACCTCTATGAAGATTTTAATATACCTTCCGTCCAAGATTTCATCTCCAGTCTTCCACAGTTAACTCCAATTTATCCAAATCTAAACGCCCAATTCCTCTCGTCGGACTCCAAACCTTACAATCCACCCCAAAGACTAAAACGAAGCTGGGCCCGCGAGGGCCTCCTGGGCATTTATGTCTAAATTAACTGGAAGTGGGATCGTTGGATACATTCTCCCTGCGAAAAGATTTTCATTTCTTCTTCATATTATTATTATTGTTGTCTGTTTTTTTTTCCATTTGATTAGATGCACTGGCCGTTATCTCCCCTATGTTATTGTAATTCACAGCCAATAGAACAAAATTGGCAATAGAAGCTAATAGAACAATATTCTTTTTTTTAAATTTAATATATAAGAAGCAAAATGAGAGTCTCAGAGTCGTGACTCTAAATTGCAATTTACAAAACAGATTATAACCACTTGGAGCAATAAAAGTTGATGAAAATCATTAATTTAGGTGTTGAGCTGTAGATAAAAGAGTAACGAACAAAGGAGTTTTAACTGCTTCTACGTCAGCTCAGCTATTTCCGATTCCTCTCAGCTCCATCAAGGACTCAATCGGTACATGAGTGAATTACTTATTGTTAACCTCACGATTTACGCAGGTTACTGAGAACTTTGTCCCTCGTTCACTCCAAAAACATCTTATATGCACATGTATTCTTCAAGTATTAGATGTTATTTTGTTGGGGTTCGGTCAAGGTAGATCCAAAAAANGTTGGGGTTCGGTCATGGTAGATCCAAAAAATAGAAATTTTAAAAAATGTGTATTTTTATAATTATCTACCATCGTTTCGGCTTACATTGTAAGCCATCTTCAGGGCTATCATGAAGGCAAGAGGGGGGTCGTGTCCCTAAGCTCACATTTTCATGACCTCTCACCTTCATGATAGCTCTGAATATGGCTTACAATGTAAGCCGAAACATTGGCAGATAATTTTAAAAAATACACATTTTTAAAATAAGTATTTTTTTTAAATCTACCTTGACGGAACCCCAACAAAAAACGTCTAATAATAATATCTACGGTAAGAAAAAAAAAAAATCAATTTTAAGTATTCTTTAAGTATCTTGAAAAGCACCTCTTCTCTTCAGAAAAATTATTAATTTTTTTTATATATATCTGTATCCGGCATTTCAAGAAATTTTGCTGGTATTAAAAAATTACACATGTATATCACATATATAGCATGTATATATTAAACTGAAAAGGTGATGACTACTTCAGTCGGTATACTGCGTTATACATAATATACCTTAAATTATGAAATATACTAAAGATTTTTCTCCCCTCCACTCTTTGAAAACCCAACTCTTTTTGTTTAATTTCAACAATTAACACACATCCATGAGGTTTCCTTAAAGATGCCTGAATATCGAATTTGGATTTTATATTTTTAAAATTGCAAACGATAGAGTATGTACGAATGAATACAGTGATATATAATATGATGTGTGTGTGTGTGTGTGTGTGTGTAATATATATGAAATTTTAAATTAGCATTTCCAAACTACTTAGGAGTAAGTATTTAAGAGATTCTAAAATAATGTATCATAATCATGATACTTACATTTAATTAAAATTAAGAATTAAGTTACTTATTATGACGTTACTAATTATTATATCATTGTTATCATTAAGTATTTATATAAACAACTAATTGAGATATTGAAGTATATTTAATTTTTTTTTTAAATACAATGACAATTGGGATTCAGCCGGCTTAGCTTAAGTATTCATTTTAAGGGACTACTAATGATTCAGGCAATACACATATGTGTTACTCTGTTTAATTTCGCCGTTATCTCGTAAAATTTGTATGCTATATTATTAAACAAAACTTTATTGAATTCAATTCCTCTTGACTAAATATCACGCCAACAAGAGGAAGTTAACACTTGTGCTTCAATAGTCACAGAATTCTGCAACTATAACTATCATAAAAGACCTTGGTTTCTCTCAGGAACAATATGTCATCGGAGTATAACAAACATGGTACAACTATTTAATACAGTTTTCACCCCTTCCAACATCTCCCGGAAGGTCCAAAATCTGTGTTAAAAAACTCAAATCATCCCCGTCTAATACCTTAAGAAACAACGAAAAAATATTAATAATTATCTCCATAGTTATTAACTATTTAATTAAAAACTAATTAATCATCTATTTTTTTAAGAATTCCAATTTAATAAAGGGACGAATTCCCGTCAGTCTTGTCAAATAATGCTCTTAGGTCAAACATTTTAAAAAACAAGGGCCACGGACAATAACATTATTAACGAACAACTCAACACACAATCTGACACCATATTCAGCATATTCAGACCTCTACTGTTACTAAAACGAACATACAAACGAAAACGAACAGACGACACGCAAACCGACAACAACACAAAAAGACATAAGACAGTTTAATCCATAATCAGACACTATCAAACACAAACACTTTTACAAAAAACATTCGGAACACTTTGAACAACTCAACAACAAAGGAGATTACAACTAATCCCTGCTACTACCAATACCTTAAATAATGGACACTGACCCTTATAACTCTCGCGTTTGACCGACGTTATAGCTAAACGACTCTTATACCTGACACATCTGACCAACCCACATAATACAAACGCAGTTGAATACAGACAGTGACAGTGAACACATGTATACAGCCACGAGGATGGACAATGTCCGAAAGCGCTCGCCAACAGAAGATGGTTTGCAGAAATCAATGAAGACGGATAATAGAAGGTATGATAGTAATAAGGCATACCTTTGACTTTTAGCTGATAATTTGATCTTTACAATATTTGTGAAAATAAACTTATTTTCTACAGTGAATTACTCTATTCTGAAGCCAGCTGGAGCTTTAGGTAAAATATTGTTTATTATTGCCGGTGGAAAACATAGATAAATATATTGGTTAGATACTATTAATTCATTTATTTATATTTATATAAATGGATAACTAGGTTCACTTTTCTATGACCGATAATTTTCAACTCATGAAATATTCTTTTTAGTAATAATAAAACATAAGGGTGTCTTAAGATCTCCGAAAATAGTGCTGTAGAAAAAAAAATCCACCTAAAACTGTTTATAGAGATTAACATTATGAAATAAATTCTTTACTGTGCAGGTGCAATTCCTGACTAATCCCCACTACTCTGGGCATGCCTGTTAAATCTTGGAAGGCAGGATGTTACAGATACGTTTTGAACTTACTACACTTGTAAACTGTGCAAAATAAATTGGCTGTATGTATTTCATTACACCTGCTATAAGCTGATTATTCGGAGGACACTAATTGTCAGTTGTTCTATTGGTTAGTGGCTCCTTATTAAACGGATATTACTGTTTAGTGTGACTTTTTAAATGTCTAATATGTGTTTAATGTAAAGAAATATGTATTTTTAAATGTTAAATACTTTCATGTAAAGAAATATGTATTTTACCTTCTATTATCCGTCTTCATTGATTTCTGCAAACCATCTGTTGGCGAGCGCTTTCGGACATTGTCCATCTTCTTGGCCGAATACATGCGTTCACTATCACTGTCTGTATTCAACTCAGTTTTGACAGACAGTGACAGTGAACGAATGTATTCGGCCAGAAGATGGACAATGTCCGAAAGCGCTCGCCAACAGATGGTTTGCTAAAACCAATGAAGACGGATAATAGAAGGTATGATAGTTCTATATTCATTGGTGGTGGAAATAACCTTTTAGGTTATTTACCTAAATATGTATTTTATACGCAAACGTTGGAGACAATTCGTATAAAATAGCTATATATGTATCTATACTCAAAGATATGTACAATGTACTGTATACTTCCAGGAGACAAATTCGTGGATGGTACGTGCATGCATACGATTGAAAAGAAGGTCAGCTACTGTCAAGTAATCATGAGCTGATAACCTCAAAACTTTTATCTCAGCCAAGAAGATATGCTGCAAATAGTGCATGAAGCAAATGTCACTCAGTATTGCAACATGTGAAGTTGATAACCTCACAGTGAAATGTTATGTTTCATTTCTATTCCATGAATTTCACACAAAAAAAGTTTTCTATGATCTCTAAGATACTACCCATAAATAATTTATGTATATATATATATATATATATATATATATATATATACATATATATACATTTGACGTACCAGGAAACCGCCAGTCCTATTATTCTAATCTTTCTCACGACTTACATGGGGCGAACATACTAAAATTAATAGACAAGAACTCAATCGGCGATAAGGACTTCTATACAGACTCATGGATAAGAAATCCAATCTTACGACAGAAATCAAAATGACGCTCTACAAAACCTTATTACGACCGATCTGGTCTTACGGAGTAGAAATCTTGGGTGCCACCAAGCCTTCCAATATCCAACGAATCCAGTCCTTTCAATCCAAAACCCCTCCGAATAATCGCAAATGCTCCCTATTACGTATCCAATTCCTCTCTTTACCACGATTTAAATATTCCTTTTGTTCAAGACCTCATTTCTTCCTGTTTCAGCCTCTTCCACAGTAAACTGCCATTCCATCCTAATCCACTAGCACAGACCATGTCTTCCAAGTCCAACCCCTACAACCCTCCCCGTCGACTCAAACGAAGATGGCCCCGTGACCTCCTGGCGACATAAANCGGGAAAATTCAAGCGGGCCATTGGAAGCAGTGACCCCCAGAGGTGTGTCCGGGGCAGACGTGGGAGCGCTGTGACGTGTAGTAAACATCACGCCACCCACCGCTCAGTCCTGATTGGACAGAACGCATCGACGGTTCGCCCAGAACTCCTCCATCTGCGCCCTCGCTCTCTCGTCTAATTCTCTTCCTGTAACTTCACAAGTAAGCTGCTTACATTCTTCTCTCTCAATATTCCTAACCTCTGTAAGTGTTGTTAGCAGTAGTCTCATTTTATATAATTTCCCTCATCTTTCATTTCCTCATTTTAAACTTATGATACTTTCTTATTTACTTAGCTAAGCTTGATTTTCTAATTATATTTTGTAATGCATAATTTATAGGTACTTATTTATAGCTTATTTAGTTTTGGCCGAATTGTTAAGTTTCCTTGAAAGTCTAAATAGCAATATACTGTTATATGGTTATCGTTATATATATTATATTACATATTATATATTCGAGACTATATTTATCTTAGCATAAAAATAATAATGGAGAAAAAACTTACATTAATTAGAAAATTCCCATCATTATGTGCGAGGGTAAACCTGAAATGCGACACTTCTTTACAAAATGCTTTGAGCTCCAACGGCTGTAATTTGTATTTAAGCCTAATATAAATAGTAATGTAACGTTTGAAAAAAAAAAATTTTAATAGTCTTAAAATCAATAAAGTGGTTTGATTTGATTGGAGGGGGGCTTACCTGAAACCCAAAATCTGATTAAGAAATTTGAAGGTTGTGTATAAAAAGTAAAATGTTACAATTGATATGGAACAAAAATAATTCACTATAAAGTTTCTTTTAATAAGGAATATTACAAAATTAATAGTGGAAGTTGAGCTAGAACATTTCCATAAGCTCCAGTAACCCCAATTTTTATTTGAACGCCACGTAAGTCTTCCCTTAAATTCAAACTGTTAAATCAGAAATAACTTTTATAAACCAGGAGAATTAATTTGCAAATGATGTAATTGAAAATGGAAATACTTTATGAACTCGACGAAACATAAATATTTAGGAAAGTGAGTGAAACTTCTGTGATTTCGCGCATCGAGGTACCATCTTGAGTTTGAGTCCTAGTATTTCCTCTGAATATGTCGTTCTTCAATCTCGATATTCCCTTATTTCCGGCTTATAAGTTCAATTTGCTTTTGTGCTCTTATTAAAAGAACAAAGTTCTTTAATGATTCATGGAAAACCTGCATAGAATACGCAACTTCTGCGTGACCGATTTTATTTCCTTCTCTATAATGCTTAATAATAATGAGTAAGCATCATATTGGCGATAAAAGTGTTTTTTATTTTATTTTTTTTTATTTTATTTATTTTTTTTTGTAGAGTGGTAAAGGATCCTCGTTTGTTATACATAATATATGCCACAGGCATCAGGCTTGATACAAAGAGATAGGGTAAAGTTCTGTTAGATCAATTCTGAAAATTTTTTTCATAGCGAGAGGGGTTATCTAGAGGTAGCGACCCTATTCTAAGCTGGTCAAGCTTATGTTTTTCGATAAAAGATAGCCCAAGGCGCATGTTAGTCTTCGGAGGTCCGAACAGATCCCCTCGGCTAAGCTGGCTATCCTCCAACATCTTTATTAATTGTTTAGTGCATGTGCACCCGGAATTCTTTCGACAAAACACTCTCTCTTCTGAACATGCTATTAACAGCAAGGATGTACACACATGACGACACCCACTTAGAGGGCCGCATAAGCAATGTACGTCTAAGATAAGGCAATTGAAATGATTGAAGTATTTATGTAATTCAATTATTGCATGACTTGATTTTTTTATTATCTGTAGACTGAGGTAACGGGTACCCAGAGTATCCTCATAGAGGCCATGTTAGATGGCACGGTAGGTACAAACGTGCAAAATTCATCTCCAGAATAATGGAATTTTAATGTTTTGAGACGATGGAGAAGGAGAACGGTCACTATTCTTTACATTCTCTCTCCGTCTGGCTTCCTGAGAAAAAATCATCCCTTCAGGGGAAATATATATATTGTGCTGACCATACATTATAGGAGAAGAGATAAATCACAAAAATTACACCAAACATCGCAATGGTTTCAACGTGATAACTTTATTTGCTTGAAGGATATCTGATAGATGTGCTGGGATATGTCTAGCCAGAAACCGCACATAAGCTGTAAATAATGCCTTCTACTAGCCCAAAACTTAATCAGAACATTTATTTCATGGAAAATAATTAATTACGGGCATTTTATAATAAATGATTGTTAACAGTTTCGAATCTGTACTATAACATCTCATTTAAATGTTTCTTTCTCATCAAAATAATAGATTTATTTATACTTTTAAGTAGACTTTTATCAAGCAATTGTCTGTGTTCTTCAGGATAAACGGCTGATGCATTTTTTTTTTTTTTGCGATAAGAGAAGGCGCTCAATATTTTCCTTTGAGATAACAGCTTTAATGAACACTCATTGAGCTTCTTTATCTCTGTTGGCACAAGTAGATAAACAGCGATGACGTCAGCCAGAGGGGCACGGCTCGGGCCTGTCGCCTACCTCTTTGGAGCGAGGCAGTTGGCGTGTCTGCCGGCAGAGCGCACCCCTCTCGAGTGGCGTGATCGCCTCCCGACTGGCGGGAAAATTCAAGCGGGCCATTGGAAGCAGTGACCCCCAGAGGTGTGTCCGGGGCAGACGTGGGAGCGCTGTGACGTGTAGTAAACATCACGCCACCCACCGCTCAGTCCTGATTGGACAGAACGCATCGACGGTTCGCCCAGAACTCCTCCATCTGCGCCCTCGCTCTCTCGTCTAATTCTCTTCCTGTAACTTCACAAGTAAGCTGCTTACATTCTTCTCTCTCAATATTCCTAACCTCTGTAAGTGTTGTTAGCAGTAGTCTCATTTTATATAATTTCCCTCATCTTTCATTTCCTCATTTTAAACTTATTTACTTTCTTATTTACTTAGCTAAGCTTGATTATTCATAAGTATTCTTACATTCTTCAATATTTACCTTGCTTAATTTGATTCTTTAATTATCCTAATCTTTAAATTTTATGTATGCGGAGGAATTTAAAAAAAAAATTAATTTTGCCTACGAAAATGCATTTCAATGTACTTTTATGCTTTTCAAATTTAAAATGTTTTGTGAAGTTCTAAAAGATAGGTACATAAATATATATTTGTGAATCTTGATTATAAAATAAATCACCTCACAGTTTTAGTTTAAACTCTTGTTAAGCATTCAGTTTTGACATCCAACCCTAAATTAAAAGGCATTGTTTCTCATTTAATAGGTAGCCAGGAAATAAATTTATTTTGTTGAGTTTATTTAAAATTTGGTTTATTGCCCACGTATTTGTGTAAAAAAAAAATTAATATGTATGCAGTTGAGCACTCTATTGAAATATATTAAGCACATTTTATTTCTTAATGTCTAATCAGTGCAGTTTGTTGGACCTACTTTAATTTTCTATGTTGATCACCTTAATTTGTGTTGTGCAATTAGTGTTCCATTGGGTCATTGATTATGTCAACTATGTCATTTATTTACTTTTATTTTATTTGAAACAATTTAATCTTAAGTTGTTTTAGAGAAAATGTAATAAAATATTCTAGCATTTTATAATACACACGAGTGTGTATTTGTATGTGTGTATAAAATCCTTAAATTTATTTGTTTGTGATGTTTTTTCATTTGAAAAAATTTAATCTTAAATTGTTTTGGAGAAAAATATAATAAAATATTCCAACATTTTATAACACTCAGGTGTGTGTGTGTGTATTAGTATGTATGTATAAAATCCTTGAATGCAATGGTATATCCATCTATTTTAATCTTCTTCTTAAGTGTTCCCTTCCTTTTCAAAGGATCTATACCTTTCAACATTTTTTTCTGTTATTCATTATGAGGCAAGAATGTTAAACACTGTTCTATAGAATGTTTATTTGACCTTATGTTTATTTTGGCTGATAGCGGGATGTAATTGTCCCATCAAGTCAGTCCTTGGAAGGCCTGTTTTTTTCCAAGCTTGTCAGGAACAAGAACCTTCTGTCATGTATCAATCTATTTTGCTTGACTTCATTCAAAGTTCTCTATTTCTTACTGTCAATCCAATGTTGTAGCTCTCTGTTTATTATGCCTTTATTTTTCTTTCCCTAAGTTATTACATTAATGTCAATGTGATTTTTAAAATGCTGTCATATAAAGTACCTTATAGTTAAATCTATTATCTCACTAAATCATGTTTATTAAATATATTCTACTGCAACCAAATATTTGATTTATTTATAATTAGCTCATTTGATTTAGTTATGACTGCAGCTAAACATGCTATTGTTAAAATGGATTTTAATATTAACCGCATTATTGAATTTATTTGAATTACATTTTCATATTTTACAGTTATTATATACAGTCACACACTGTCATTATATGTAAATGAAAATAATCTGTATTTAGTTGCATAATTACTAATCCTTTTTAAGACAATGTAGAAAAATAAAAGAATTCTAGAGGCAAATAGTCTTACTCTCTGTAGATCACATTAATGTGATGAATGGAGAATAAACAATGACTATTTTTTTATTACGATACGAAAAATTATCTAGATCTTAAATAATTCAAGTAGCAAAGAAAAAGGTTTCATTATACATTATTTAATTATATTCTCATTTTTATTCAGAGTGTTTCATAAATGTTAAATCTCACCAAAAGTATAGAGGTGCCTTGTTTTCTTTGGCACAATTTTTTATTGTTTCCTTAGTATTATAAAAATAACTTCTTATCTTTTGAATATTGATTCATAAACTTGTTTTAATTTTCCTCTAAAATAAATCATTCATATAATGGAAGTCAGTTGAGAATCCCTTCTATTCCAATGTTTTTTCATTGAATACAGACTGTACTTTGTCAGGATTTGAATGAATGCATCTCTTTGATTTCACAAGTGTCTTATATCACTCATTAACTCACTTGTCAGCAACAAGTTCCCTTTGGTCCACCTTTCGTCTGTATTCTCTCACACTCCTTATACATCTCCGATCTTCTCTTACTTCATCTGGAAGACAAGATTAACAATTAATAATTGGGGTGGGGGAATTAAAATCAAGTTAAGTAATGAGTAGATCAAAATTATATATATATATATATTATATAATTTAAAATTATATA
>KZ809792.1:35146-59386 GCA_000696205.2 Oncopeltus fasciatus
TTTTTTTTTTTTTTTTTAACCTCTCAATGAAATATCTCATTTTTAAGTAGATTGATTCCTAATTGTTTTCATGGGTTTTTGGTAACACTCTAAAAATTTTAGAAATTGATTAGTTCAAGGTTTCATTTTACAAATTTGAAATTATATTTTTTAAATATATAACATCTTGTGTGGATGTGTCTCTAGTAGAATGATAATGGCATACAAGTATTGGTTGGTATAGTAACACTCGTTAATAAATTACAAAGAGAATTTATATTTATTTAAAAAATAGATGATTACATTAATTTTATACTTATTAGTTAGTAAATACTACTTAAATTTGATTTTTAAAAAAATGTGCCTTGCTTAAATGAACAATGTATAAGAGAAAAAAATATTTTTTCACAAAATAAACCTTCGTTTAAAATAAACATTGAAATGAGCTTACATGAAGTTAGTTAACTTAGCTATGAATTTTTGAATTTTGTGTTGGTCTTGGTGTTGTGGACATCTGACCGAAGTGTGAACACTTCATGGTTTCATTTTTCAAATAAAAAAACAATGGAAAAAAGGGAAGATGAATTCTACCGGCCCGGCTATTCCTATTATTTCAGTTTTATTATTTATTTACTACTAAAATATGTTTGCCTGCAAAGATACAAAAATTTTCATAGATATTATATTATTCACACGATGGTCTACATTTCACAATGAAATATTTTAGCATTAACATTCGCATATCGATAACTTGTTGCTAAAGAATCGATTAAACTACTACTAGATCGACTAAAGACGAAATCTAGCGGTAGTGGTTTATTTGATATGAGCCGGCGACCTCTTTAGCTAACAAAATGTTCTCAGAGATAATCCCTCTGTAGAGCGTTCGCAGCCTCGTACCTCGCTAGCAAGCCTCGGGGCTGCGGGTATTTCAGTTCTGGCAGAGTGGAATTAATGTAATTCAGATTTAAATTTGCCGAGAAGAAGGGAGGTTGTGGGAAAGGCCGAGAGATGTCGCATGCGAGCGAGACGATCCCAGTCTGCCTCGGCCGACTCTCGCCGTTCCATCTTGAGGTATGTGCTCTTCCCTAGCCCTGGCAGTATGCCATCATGGCCCACACACCTCCTTGCTATTCTAGTTCCAATTCCAACGTGCTTCGTATCTCTTGTAATTCGACTACTCTCAATATGACGTCAGACATTGTAACTTGTTGCTGTAAGAACTGCAATACCCTAAGTTATAAGCTTCCAGTTATACCCAAGCGAAATAGATATATTTATTAAGCAGGGGCGAATTTCACAGTGATTGTACATATACTGTTTTCTCAGCATTATACAAGGCATCCCTCCCCTCTCTCTTCCGCAAACTCCTTGTACAGTCATCTCCGATGGTTGTGCAATGACATATTGCATTCCCCAGTTAGAGCGAAAAGTCTAAAGAATTCCTAAATTTACAGAGTGTGAGTGGATTGCTAAATTTGCGGATCTCATTTGCATTTGTATCAATTTTCTATATTTACTGATAGAAACCAAATGATTTAATAACAATTGTTTAATGAACCAAATTGGATTTAGATGTTGAGATTAGTTCCCTCTAGAAGAGTAATCCTGGAATAATGGTGTACTCTCCGAATCGTACATATGTGTATGTTTCTTGGTATAAATACGATTCTGGTAGTCTGAGAGTAGTGGGGGTGTGTGAGTGACGTGCAGTTTATTCGCTCGTGTCTGCAGCTGTCTCATTGTTTACAAATATACTTGCGTTCTGTGTACTTCCCGCCCTCACTTGACAACTACTTGGAACAATTACAAGTTGGAGCGAGATCCTCTTTGCAAGCTACAGCGCAACAGCTCATCTTACGTCCTTAGTTGTTTATCTCTCTCTGTCGCCTCTGTAAACACTGGCACTGTTTACGTTCTGTAATACATAGGTGACGCCAGTCTCTTGGTTTCTGTCAATCCCTGCCCTTTAGTTCCAATGAGTGACGTCATTTATTCAAGATCCGTTTACACTGTCCGTTCCTCGCTGGCATGAACTTCATGAAAGCTATACACGTCACTAGCCCTCATCAAGATCTATGTATGCTTCTGATAAGTAGCAAAGGAATTATCATTTGTAATTTTTTTTAAACATGCAGCATGCGTCGGCCTTGGTCTAACTGAACGAAATAATCGTTTTCCTTTCATCTTTATTCAAGGGTAACGGACGAGCTATTGATTCATTGTTAATTATTGAATAAATACGATTTTCTCATATCATGGAAACAACCGGTTATTCGTAAATTTATCATATCTTACTATTGACATGGCATACTATAAAGTTAATCTAAGATAATGAGTTTGACTGATATTTCAGATTTCCGAAGAGTCTACTAAACACTCTTTTTAAATTTAATGCTGGAGAGGAGAGGCTGCCACTTAGCCGATGTGGTATGTGGCGGGGAGGGGGCCCTCAACTCTCCTACTTAATTCTAAAATTATTTGCACAATAGCTTAAGAATTAAGTAGAAGAAAGTTGCATACTTTGTTAATATATATAAAGCATAAATTTTAGTAAATTAATTTTCTCACCTATTGCATTTTTGTTGCATATTTTTCATGACAATAATAATAACAATTATATTACGAATATATAGTTTTGTACCTCTCTCTCTCTCTCTCTCTCTCAACCAAATACGAAATCAATTAACTATTTACAAACAGAAGCCCAAATAACTTAAATTAAAACTGAAAGCGAATTAGGTTAATATATTTTGAAAGATGGTGTGCCATTTAAATCTCGAATTTATACACTTTACGTCTTTATTAAAACGCAATTTTTCTGGAATTGTAAGAAAATATAAATGTTGGAAATTTACATTACTTGTATGTGTGTTTGTATATTTTTTAGTGCCTCAACTTAAGGTTCTGTGAAGATGTGTACAACCTTTTTTTCGAAAGACACCACTTGGTATCAACGTGAATATCTGATTTCATTATCGATTTGTTTAAACTGGAATGTTTTCCACTAAACATAAAAGAAAAAAAATTAATAAATCTGGAGTAATATTTACGGTGAAAAAAATTAATTAATTTAAACGATTTTTATAAGTATTTAAGAACATGGGATGATCTTTTCCTGAAATATGTTAACTTGTTTCTGTTGGCTTTTCTTCCAAGTGTCTTTACCAGTCGCCATTGAGTAATTTGCTCCCTGTCTCTAATTGCAGAAGTACGATGTGATGTAGTGGGATTCCTCCTTCCGATCCGCCATCATCTCTTAATAATTAAGTATTAAGTCCCTTTAACCCGAGGCTTATTGAGATATATCCAGTGTTCTCCGACCTAGCCGCAAATATCCCTCCTGTGACACCGAGGGGAGGGTGCCGATTCTATCTCGCTGCTGATTGGAAGGAATTATCTGACGTCAGACATTCCTATATCTTCTATAGAGTTCATAGCACCTGCCTCATTCATTACCGATGGACACTTTCGATCAGTTCTCATCTTCCTTGTTATTCTCCCTTACTCCTGAACCTGTGTATGAAGCTGTTGATATTAAAAGGCATATTTTTAGTCATGACCTCCTACTTTTAAGGAATTCGCAGCCCTGGGTGAATATAAAATCCTATGACCCAATGTAACAACTGTATCTTTTTATGAAAATTCTGTAACAATAAAGTAATTGTCAATTGAATAAATTAAATGAGCTCTTGGCCGTATGATTATCTTTGTATATAAAATGATTAAATTACAATTTATTTGACTAAATATTCCTCTGTGTGCTTTGAATATTATTTCCACGTGTAAGAGAATCTCAATGGCATATTAATTAGAAGTAGCCTCCCTACCCTCTCTTCCTCTCGGGGCTGTATCTTTTTTTACTTGCGACATATGTTTAAAGATAGTATTAGCCGATGACGTCTCAAGGCTGACCGGAGTTTTGTGGGGCTGTCTCCACTCCTGCTCGAGACAGACCTTGTACATAACCTGTGCACTTGGACGACCAAAGCACTAAGTCACATGCTTATTCCAAAGAGGACTTCATGCTAGCTCTAGATAGTAGTCGATGATGTCTCAATCGAAACAGGCTTTCCACATAACCTGTGCACTTGTTGTGCTTTCACGAGTACAGCATACCACAGGAAGCTCTACCGTGGAGGGGATTCCCGCTTTGAGGCTGACCTACGACCAAAGCACTAAGTCACATGCTTATTCCAAAGAGGACTTCGCGTTAGCTCGAGATAGTAGGGCTTTCTTCTCGGACACACGGTTGTATAAGGAGCGGGGAATATTAAGGGCAAGAGGGTTAACTGACGTGGTGTGGCTGGTTTGATGAGGTTCTCCTTGAGCGGGGGCCATATCGCAGCAACCTTTCTACGGCTTGACCTTGCTGTGTACTCAGCTGTTCCTTATCTCCGACAAATATAGTTCTCACTCCCGCTCCCTTCGCGTGTCCTCTTCAGGGCAAAATGGCTCTAACCATTGTTTAGAATAGTAAATGAACTCATCATGATTAAATACCCCGGAATACCCGAGTGATTAAACTCAGTGATATGAATAGTATTGATGGGTTCAATCCCAAATTGAGTGTTTTATATGTATATATATATTGTGATAGAAATATTAAGAAAATCGCGAACCACTCTGTAGCGTATTTGGGCTAAAAATATGTTGACTATCATTGCGCTATAATGTACGTCTAAGCGCTCTATTACTATCTCCATTTTTAGCGAATTTATTTATTTGATTTTGACATCCGTAGCATATATAAGAACACGGTGCCAAAAGTACTTGGAAGGATGGCTCCTGTCAATCTGTGTGACATGTGGTATAGCTTTTATTTAATTTTTCACAATTGTTTGTGACGAATCCCCGATCGTGATCAAGTCTCCTGTAGGGAAATATGTCGTTCATTTCATTGCACGTTGGTCATGTTGGTACCCAGACACTTTCAGAAAAATTTCAACGTATCTCACCGATCTTACATTGGAGAAGCTGAAGCATGGTCTGACAAAAACTATATTCATATATATATTCTAAATTAAACAATCATCTCTCTCACTGTATACACATACAGCATGCTGATGTAGAACCTGTTGCAAGATATCTTTTCTGAAGGTTGACATTAGCACAGTGTATTCATAATTAATGACTAAGTTATCTCGTGTTCATATTAAAAATGTTCCTTTAAAATTATTGTAACATATACTTGAATGTGAATTAAGCACAAATTCACTATTTGGAAATTCACTAAAGGAAATAATTTACTTTAGAGAAAACTATGCATAAAGAAACCTCCAGATTAAACATTAAAACTTTAAACATCAATTCATTTTTGTTCTATTTTCTTTTCCAGAAAGCGCGTCAGCCAGATTGGGTGTGGTACCAGTTGCAGGCTTTGGTCTGCTGCTGATCTTCCTTTTTAAAATACTTCCTGCTTTAGGTAAGGCTCAATCCATTATTCTTTGCCACTTTTTTTTTTAAATTTTAAGTATTATTTTATGTATTATTATATCAATCTAAAATTCCTTGTGTTTAAAGCTATTTATAAATCCTCTTAAATTTTGCTCTTAATCAATATAAAAAATATTTTTAAAATAATCAGTGTCATAACAGTATAGTGTATTTTTTACACTACATTTATTTTATTCTATGATTCATCTTCCCCCACACAAATCTAATCCCCCACACAAATCTAAAGTGAAAAAATAAGGGTAAGAAGTATAAAAAAAGGTTGTTTTTAGATTTAAGGCACGAAACTTGCAAATTTGGACAATCATTTTGAGTATGATCTATCATAAAACCAGCTCATAATGAATATGTTTATATGCTGCTAAATTGTTTTTCTTGAACTGTAACTTACTTACTAATTTTTAGTGCAAGGGAACAGAATAAAAAATCTTAACTGTCCCAGCCAGGACTCGAACCTGGAGGAGATCCAGGAGTCCTGGCTGGGACAGTTACATTTTTTATTCTGTTCCCCTGCTCTAAAAATTAGTAAAAATTTATGTGGGATTAAATATCACAAAAAAATAATATTTGCAACTTACTTATTTTAGGTACTGTAAATATTGACACCTTTTACGTACTGAAAAAATAAACACCTCATTGTCAATTAACAGATATCTCAATTAGTGCATGTCATCTTAAGTTAATATACAATGATTTGCCATTTGTAAGTTGGTGTATTTCAAGATCTTAATTTTCACATGACATATTAANAAACCAAATTCGATAATTAAGTTTCTTTTTGTAAACCGTTTGATTAGTTCGTTAATGGCTAAAATTGCTTGAGAAGAGGTTTAGGGAGAGGCTAAAATTCTCCTTCATTATTTGAGTTATAAAAAAAAAAAAATGTATAGAACAAAATATGTGTAAAATGTGATTTATAACATTTTTAGTCTATATATTATTCTTCCAAAAAGCTCATTAAAAAATATATTTCAGAAAGTTATTTCATGAGTCGAGCGGGTCCCCTTGAATATATTTCAAGATTTTATATTTTAATAATAATAGGCTCCACTAATGTTTTATTCTTAATAGACTCTCCCGCCGTTTTGAAGTTAATACGTGTCTGACTGGTCTGAACTGTGGGAGGTTATAACTTAAGTTACGAGGGGTTTAAATGATATCATTTATAGGTTAAAGTACGTCAAAGTTCGATGATTGTTGTATACATCGGCGAAGTTCATCATTATGACTTAATAATAAATCATTATTTGGCTTGTTTTTTTATAATTGATGTCAGGATACGCCAATGCAGTCTTCGAGAGCCTTTCAAAAGCGGCACCCTCTATAGAAGCTAAAATGTCCCCGATAGTTGCTTATCGTTCTGTTCCAAATGTAACCGGATTGGGTTGCGATAGCCTTATTGAACCAATCTTTTGATAACCGGCATTATTTTAAGAAGTATATTCTTAATAAATAAAAAGTTTCTCAAGTGTTTAGTGAGAACTCCGGGTTTCTTGGTACGTGTCCCACCGAAAGTGGTGAGAGGGCAGACAAATGAAATTAAACAGTGCGCAGATAAGCATGTCGTTATCTATCTCGGCGGCGCGAAAGCCGAACCCATATTCAAATGATGTTGTGGCGGTGCGAGGGGTGTTATCGGAGCGTGCCATACCTCGTAGAAAGCGAGGAGCTAATTAAGTGGCGTCTTATTAGCTGTTTTTGTGTGGCCGCTTGGGGGCAGTGTTGTTGCTGCAGGCTCCGAGATGCTGACACTCGCATTCGCTCTCAGGTAGGAGGAATCCTCTGGTGGTGGTCTCTGGATTGTCCTCGTACCGCTACTTCCAGACTCTCTTTGTCGGCAACCGTTCGTCTTCTCGCTCTCTCACGCCGAATCGTACTCGTAAATATTTCCGGAGCATGGTTACTTGTGAAATGTGTCGCTTTAAAGTTTCACAAGGAACACTAAGAATCGGCGTTAATCCTGTGCCTTCGTTGTGTTCTATATTTTTCTCTTAGAACACATCCTCTTGTGAAGTTTTTGAAGAAGTTTTAGTGTTATTTTTTAAACGGAATGAGAAGTTTAATAAACTTAATCTACATTTTATTAATTTTCCTTAATTAAATATTGTGAAAGTGCAACATTACCACTCAATACAATTTTAATATTTAATGATACAAAGGTATTATTTGATTTTCTTATTTATTTTGTTTTCCTCGTGTAATATTATTACTTTAAGTTCTGTTTTTTCATTTATATAACCTCTTTTTTTTTTTCTTTTTTTTTTTTAGACAATTGAGCACTTTATATTGGGGCCAACATGCGGACCCAGGCAGCTTCTAGCTACCAAGTGACTGCACTCAGTAATGTAGAGATCTTCTTCAGAGTGCTTCTCCCGGCATTTTTCATCCACCCGTCTCTAGCAGACTTCACACCATCTTTATTTCACAAAGGTCCGATCAATAGTGAATGTCCTCTACGCCAATTCAAATGCAAAAATGGCCAGTGTGTTCAGCTAGTATGGATGTGTGATGGATCAGATGATTGTGGGGATAACTCAGATGAAACTGCTCCTCAGTGCACCGATAATCTATTTAAATGTAATGAAGACCAGTTTACTTGTAACAGTGGTTTTTGTATCCCAAAGAAGTATTACTGTGATCAAGAGAGGGATTGTCCTGATGGCAGTGATGAAGGATTAGAAATTTGTGGTTCAAGAAAATGTGAAGCTGATCAGTTTGAATGTGGCCCAGGACACTGTATCCCGGCTTCTTGGACATGTGATGGTAAGCCCGACTGTAAAAATGGTAATGATGAACTAAATTGTAATAAAACATGTAGTACTCATGAATTTACTTGTGGCAATGGTGAATGTGTTCTTGATAGTTGGGTATGTGATGGAGATTCTGACTGTAGTGATGAATCAGATGAATTTCAATGTTCTGTTAGGACTTGCCCAGCAGGAGATTTTCAATGTTTGTCTGACAAGTCCTGTGTACCTAAGAAATTTGTATGTGATGGTGATAATGATTGCGAAGATCATTCTGATGAAATGGATTGTTCTTTAAGAATAGAAGACCATTCAATATGCACACCTAATGAATTTTCTTGTCCAGATAAAATACATTGTGTAAAATTTTTTCATCTTTGTGATGGGGAAAAAGACTGTCCAGATGGTGGAGATGAATCTCTAGAAGTATGTGCCAATGTAACCTGCCTAGAATCACAGTTTCGCTGCAGAAATTATCAGTGCATTGAGGCACATAAAATGTGTGATGGTCAAAGAGACTGCTCTGATGGAAGTGATGAATCTGATTGTTCCAATTCTTGTAAGAAAGATGAATTCAATTGTGGTGATGGAATCTGCATCCCTCTAAGTAAAGTTTGTGATAGGCACAGAGACTGCCCTTTTGGTGATGATGAGCCTCGAGGTAAATGTGGTGTAAATGAATGCAGGGTAAACAATGGTGGTTGCTCAGATCTTTGTGTTGATACAATTATTGGTCACCATTGTGAATGTCCTCCTGGATTTAAATTAGTGAAAAATTCTACATGTGTGGATATTAATGAATGCGATAACCCTGGTTCTTGCTCACAGATATGCATCAATACAAGAGGTTCATATTCGTGTGACTGCTTTAGTGGTTACTCTAAGAATCCATTAGACCCTAATCTTTGCATTGCAAACA
This sequence comes from Oncopeltus fasciatus, assembly GCA_000696205.2. Classification (NCBI taxonomy): domain Eukaryota; kingdom Metazoa; phylum Arthropoda; class Insecta; order Hemiptera; family Lygaeidae; genus Oncopeltus; species Oncopeltus fasciatus. Next base: position 44,246 of record KZ809792.1, read on the forward strand.
GTACTCATCAGCCAAGTCTCATACTTTCTAGAAGAAATGATATAAGGCAAATTTCATTAGACGGAAAAAATATGTCTATAATTAGCAATACTAATTCATCTCAAGCTTTAGATTTCTTATTTGAAAAAGAATTAATCTTCTGGGGTGACAATGAGGACAATAAAATTTATAAAGCACCAATTGATGCAGGACATTTGCGTTCTGTAGTCATAGAGGATTTAGGTCGTTGTGAGGGATTAGCTATCGATTGGATACATAAAAATATTTACTGGACAGATTCTAGGAAGAAGACCATTGAAGTTTCAAATTGCAATGGTACAGTCAGGAAAACTCTAATTAACCTAAATTTGGGAGAGCCTCGTGCAATTGTTGTCAACCCTCTTGAAGGCTGGATGTTCTGGAGTGATTGGGGTAATGAAGGTCGCATAGAGAAAGCTGGCTTAGATGGCTCACATCGAACAAGAATTGTTTCATTTGAGGTAAAGTGGCCTAATGGTCTCACACTTGATCTTGTTAAAAACCGCTTGTATTGGGTTGATGCCAAAACTAATATGATTTCTTCTGTAAACTATGATGGTACTGGAAGAACCCTTGCTCTGAAGAGTGAATCTGTTCTTCATCATCCTTTTTCAGTATCTGTATTCGAGGACACCATTTACTGGTCAGATTGGGATAAGCAAACAATTTTTAAGGCAAATAAATTCACTGGAGCTAATTTAACTATAATAACTGAAAGGATGCTACAAAATCCAATGGTTGTCCATGTTTATCATCCATATAGACAACCCAATGGTGTTAATCATTGCATAAATAAAAATTGCTCTCATTTATGCTTACCTGTACCTAACAGGAATACTTACTCTGCAAAAGCTGTTTGTGCCTGCCCAGATGATTTGCTACTTTTAAGTGATGGGCTTACTTGTTACAGTGCATCGCATCCTCCAACTAAGCAAGTGCCTACTGTGGAGACTACTCTAATCCCTGATGTACCTATTGTCATTGACAATGATGAAGGAACAAAGGTTGAACTGCCCTATTACCTGGTTATTGGACTCGTTGTATTGCTATTTGCTATCCCTGCACTTTCCTATGCTGGGTTTAAGTACTACAGGAGCAAAGCTGTGAACAGGATCACATTTGACTGTCCAGCATATGATGAAAAACTCATGCAAGGAAAGAAACCTTTCAATAATCATATCATAGGGCCATTTGATGAAGAAGCTCAGGAACCTCTGAGGCGGCCTGGGACAAATGGATTTCTCTAAATTTAAAATATATTATTAATTTCACTAGTCTCATTGAATGAATGGTGCCAAAAAGAGGAGAAAACTGAATATAACTCAATCCTCATCCCTTGCCATGTTCTTCATAAGTCTGAGTAAAGCAATTATAAGATGAAGTCATCTTCTGATGCCTTGTAAATTATGAGTGACTGTCCTAAGATAATATAGAAATGCTGTACACAGCTCCTCCTGAAGTATTAATACCATGTATTAAACAAGTTATTGTTTTATAATAGTTTGTTTAAGTTAAGTTCCTAAATTTTCTGTACATAATTTGTATATTTAGTTGTGAATTTTTGTTGATTGTATAGTAAAAAGATTATTATTGTTACTATTATTATTTAAATTATTTTATTTAAATTTAAACAAGTCAAGGCACAAAACTTTAATGGAGTAAATGAGATTACTTCTTAAAAATGAAATGTATATTTTTTTACTTGCTTTTTTTTAAGGTTTGTGTCTTGACAAACTAAAACATCAAGGATTTTATTTTATTTTTAAGAATCATTTTTCTACTTACTTAAGCTATCTCCCATTGTGTAGCATAGCTTTGCATACTACTTGAATTTATTATTTTTTAATATTTCATTATTCCTTATTTATTAAACTATTCTTAGGGAAACCCCTAGTGTTATTTGAATATCTCCTATTGTAATTTGAAATCAAAGTAATAATCTAGGAATTAATTACTTAGTATAATTAGTCACTAGCATAGTAAGCAGATAAATTATTGTTATGAATGTTATCTCAACATTTGCTTCTTTGTATTAATTATGAATAAAGTTTGCTCCTTACGGCTGCTCTCTTAGTCTTACATTTCTTTTGCAGTTTTTTATTCAGTTCAATAATCACATTAAATTAGTTTTTTCATTCCATGAGAATCCAATCCAAAATATCATTGAATATCATATTTGTATTTGTAGTAACAAATGTCGGCAGCTTACAATTTATTACTTGTTAAGAATATCTATGTTATTTTGTTAAGGCCACAAAAAACTTATTATAAAAAAAAAAAAAATTTCTCATCAGCCACAATAAATTGTATATCTGACTTTAGTAAATCATATTCATGTACATGTTATGACAAGCTACTTGTTTTCTTCAATTATAAATACCTTTTATCGCACACTGTTCCTTCTTTACGAATACTATTAAATAAATTATTATCATAGTATTAATTAGTTGAAATGGAAATGTATAGCTAAATCGTTTTTACAAACAAAAAGTTTACTCTGAGGCTAATCATTCTCTTAAAAATAAATAAAACCAAAATGTAGCATGAACTTACTTCAATATATTTAAAATAACAAAGTTATATACTGAAAGTTTAGGTTTGGTTATGGCTTACTCATGTCATAAATTTTTGTTCTTGTGGTTTAAGCAATAAAAAGAAAATAATTTTTGAAGCTGCACATTAATTTATAGTAGGGAAAGAATCTACTCGTATTTTATATATTCTACTCACTTTTAAATATATTTAGTAATTTAAATATCAGCTATAAATTAATTTTTGTTATTCTAATATATTTCCAGAAACCAAAAAGTTTTATTTTTCATTGAAGGAACAAACCTGTATGAATGAATATTCTAAAATTAGGACTTTGTAATAATTAACCCTGATTAGAGCTTATTTACTCAATAAGTTTGTTTAAATTTCTAATGAAACATACAATCTTTACAGAATGCACAATTGGTTTATTTCATGTGCCTGCTACACACGCCCCTAGGTATAATATTTTAAAGTGTCTTCTACTAAAAGGACGCTTTTCGGATGCCACTTCCATATCAGGCTATATAGTTCTATTCTATCAATCCATTATTCTATTAAGGACCTAGATAGCAATAGATTTTTTAGTCCTTGAAGAATATTCCTTTCTAAAGTTTTATCAGAATTATTATTGTTAGATTATTAGTTTTCTATGTTTATAATATTTATAATAAATTTTTACATCTTGTGGGGTGTGATGAGTTTAATCATCTGTTTTTAAATACTTCTCTCCCTAGCTTCCTTTTTGAAATACTTAAAAACTTCTCTCAATTAATTTAATATTCTTAATTTTAAAAGGGAAGTATTTATTTAATACTATTTTATATTCATGAGTTAACATTTTGTAATTTGTTATAGATGTAGATTTATTATGTAGTTAACACACTCTTGATAAGATAGTGGAGTAAGATATACTGAGTGTGATATTCGGATTTATTAGAATTGAATTTGTCTCCCGTAGCAAAACAATTCATCTATATCGAATGCTCTAAGTTGATGGGAGTAAATTTCAAGCTATAAAAATGACTGATTTTTTTTTTTTTTTTAAAGATGTTAATAAGAAGTTTGTAGCTTTTTTAGTATTTCATGTATGTGTATTGTCAGAATATTTAAATTATTATTAAAGATACTGAGGTTTACAATTTTCTAATTTTTAGGGGGGGGGGGAGTAAGAATTTTAGATGTAGAATCTTACGTTTAGAGCTACATGAACTGTGTTCTTAGATAAAATATTTCATCATCTATTTTTGCAATATTTATCTGTATATGTATTGTTATTTTTTAGACAAAAAAGGTTTTCAATAAAACATTTATGAAAAAAAAAGTGGTTTTAGATAAATCCTTTTCCTTTTTACCTCTAAAGAGTTGAAATTTAGGACAACTTAAAGCAAAATAAACTTGGTCGCCTGGCCATTTTTCAACCTTATTTAATTTTATGTTAGTAAGTTGATAAATATGTGTGTGTGTGTGTATTTTAGGTAGAAGTAAATCTGTATCTTCTGTACTTTAATAATTTTTAAATTACCTTTAAAGCTCAAAAAATTAATTACATTCTGCAAAAACTGCAATAAGGTTACACCAAGCTTCAGGGTGAGAATATCTCAATTGAACTGATGCTAAGGTAGTGAATAATAGATCATTCTTAGTTCCATGAAAACTAAAAAGTGCTTTCTTTCAATTAGAATTCTTGCAGTACCTAGTTAGGTGAAATGTTGAAGTGCATAACATCTAATTTTATTAATAGAATCTTATAAATATTTAGAAACTATCTTCTTCTGCTGCTGGATGTTGAAGATAACATTTCTATATATGGCTGTCTACAGTGCATCTTGTGTATATTAGATGATAAAATTATTGTAAGAAACAATACAATTGTTTAAAATACATTTAACACATAGAAAAACATCAAGGGCACTATGAATTTTTCAAGTTATCTTTTGGCCTTTGAAACTCCCTGCCTTCCAGAGATTAATGAATATGGACATCAGTAACCATAAGTCCACATTACTATGTACAGATGACATTATATTTTTGAAATTTTGGACAAATACTTCACCTAACTCATAAATTTTTGAGAGATTTCAGAAACTTATTCTCACTATCCAGCTTGATAAGACTTTCATAAATTTATTTCTTTGAACATTTTGTATTCGTGGATGGTCTTATGACAGCCCTAACAAAATAATAGCCATCATTGATTCCCCCCTTTCCAAAACTGTTAAGGTTAGAGGCAGCAAGATAAAATATTTGGTCTTAACGATTACAAGATAGTAAATGTTAGGCAATCTCCAGAAATCGTACTTGGATTAATAATGTGAAATTAATTAGTAAAACTATCAGATGCCTACATACTAAGAAATTATTTCACTCTCACACATTATATCACTTCACTAATTTGTACAAGGAGCTTCAAGACAGAACATCTACTAAATTCATTTTGACATATGGATACATTTAATACTGCAAAACAATTACTCTCTCCAACTAAAAATGAGCTAGTATTATTGTTTCCACTTTACATTGAAAATCAGACATAGATGAAGAATAATCAAGGGATTAGGGACCATGGTTAACTGGGTTATATAGAATTTAGATGCAATGTATAAAGAGAAATATGTTTAACATATTACTGAAATTTAACAGAACTAATACCACTTATAATATAACATTAAACACCAAACACATTTAAATATTAAATATAATATTAACGATGAGAAAAAATTAGTATCCAAAATAAAAATAATATGAACTTGAAAAAAATCGAGAAACATTTTCGACAAAGGAACTCGGACTTAGCCAATATGACCTCTAAAGTACTAAAATGTTTGCATATATGCATTGTTGAATTAGAAACAACTTTCGAATTCTGTAATTAGGTGTAAGATATGCATCAATATAAATCTTCATTAGTGTAGTATAATGTGATCTATTTGCATTTGACATAGTTGGAACATTTTTTTAGTTGAATAACATTTTGTTCAGTCCCACATGCTTGGAAAATAGAAAACTTTACTTTGCCCTAGAATCTTTGTGTTATTACAATTTGTTGTTTTAAATTCATTTAATTGTTTTTGTGAGAGATCTATACTTTCAAGTAAAAGAGCAGATTTCTCTTCTTAAGAAAAAGAGGATGTGCCTAATGCATTCAACCTAATCAATCCTGCCAAAAGTAGTTACAAATATTAATTATTAGCTCATCTCTCAGATATTCATCTGAAGATCTGCCAAAATGACATGCCTCTGATAATAATTTCAATTCATAAATAAAATGTTTAACTGAATCGCTTTCTTGTCTTAGTCACCTTGCAAATTTTAGACAAGCAGTTAATGTATTTTCATTAGCTAAGTAAGGATCGTTTAATTCAGCAATGAGTTGTGATAAGGATTTATTACTTATGTCTTCTTTTTTATTCTTCTTTTTTTCATAAAAAAATTATTTCATGAATAACTTATGGAGATTCAACAAAAACTAAAACTTCAAAAACTAAATGTTAAATTTAAGTTTACATGTAGTCGACCCTGGTTGATTGGTGACTACTTTCGCACATCATGTGATGGCTTCTTCAGGGCTGAAAAGAGAATCATTCTGACGACCGTCGAAGCCTATGTGAACAAATAATATATTTAATTAATATTNCATTTGCAGAACAACAATTACATACTTATATTGTATGAATTTATTTTTTATTTACTAAAATGATATTTTTTAAATTTATTATGTTTTAAAAATAAAATATAAATAGCCTCTTTCATAATTGTTTTTTCATTCATAAATATATTCTAATCCCATTCCGGTTCGTCCAAAGCTCTGACATTTCTATAACAAACTTTATCTAGATGTTCACATAGTCCAACCCGGAAGATGAAATGGTAAATACAAACTTTATCTATCTAAATAAAATGCAGATTTGCATAAATTAAATGCTCTCATTACTTATCATTCGGAAAGTCCACAGACTCACTAAAAGTAAGCATTTTATTTTTTAAAACCATTAAAATGATTATCTGATTTCAGTTTTTATTGTTAACTTTCCAGCCAAAGGAGTTGGTATTTGATTGGTACAAGGGCATATTGATATTCAGATCAAACAGTATTTTTTATCTGACAGTTCCAGTAGAAGATGATTAATATATGCTGAAATGTTTGCAAAATTTGAATGGCAGGAACCATTTCGTCAAGGCTTCTCAAATAAATTGTTCAAGTAAAATTGTATTGTTTGATGGTTTCTATCCAAGATTCTCAATCTTCATTTGGGTTTTTTGTCTTCTTAACTTAAATAAATAATATTTTACATATGCTACACCTCTTCTCAATTGTCGGCATTATGTAATTGTAATCAGTTTTTTCATAAACAAAATATTTATTTCCCTGAATTATTTAGAATATATTAGAATTTCTAACTTAATGTTATCCCTTGAGAGGTTAAAAATTGTGACTTTATTAATAAACAGGAGAAACAATGATGCCAGCTTTCACAAGTGGCGTTTTGAGGGATCTTCCCCTACCCAGAATTTGTGAAGCAAAATACATGTACTAAATAATTTTAAAAAACAGAAAGGGTTTAAACCATTTTCTAGTGAGGTTATTCCCCAAGGGTAGTTTATAGGCATCTCCTTCCTCCTAATTTTTCTCTGGCATTACTATAAGTAGAGTATAATAATAATAATAATAAATATCCTGTCACACTAGAGCAGTGTAAACTGAACAAAGATTCACTAGTGATTGCAGATAATTAACAACCTACAAGAACAATTTCATTTTTTTTTATTATGTCAGTAGTCACCGTGAATGATTAAATTATGAATTTTATTCTACAAGAGAGTATTTTTTAAATTTCTAAACATAATTACTTAAACAAAATGGTAAATATTTGCCTTCTCAATGTAGTTAAAATATTTTAAAAAAATTAAAAATGATATAGAAAGTCAATTGTGTTGTCTTATGTGAACAATTACTCTACAAGTTATTAAATAAATATTAACTATTTTCTATTCAATGTTTCTCTAAACCACCTAAAGCCATGATTTGATTATTGATTTTACCCATTGATAAACGCATCCTTTTCTCATTAAGTAAACCCTCAATAGAAAGTAATTAAAAACTAATAAAAATTATAAATGGGAGAGTATTAATAGACAAATAAAGCATACACTTAATTAGCAGACATTAAAATGCATGCACAATAAAGAGTGAGATCACTCTCTCTCCGTGTGTGTGTGTGTGTTGTGTATGTGTATGTGCCTGAATGCATGCTTGTGTCAGTACAAAAATATATAAATATGTATGTCTGATTTTTTTATTTTAAGAATACCTTTTATAATATCGTTTTAATGTTGTTAACCATTTTTGATGTTGTTATATAGAAATTTTAAGTGATTGAGTGCTAAAACTGTTTTCATTCATATTTTGGATTACAATCAATGGAAATTTCTTTGATTTTGTTCAAAAGCAAATATAATATGATATAATATAATATCAACAAGAATCTATTTTATTTGATGAAGAGTATATTTCTTAATTCCATGACGAAGGACAGCCTTCTACTAGGAGTGGTATATTTTCATTGTGGTTTAGAGCAGTTTGTCATATTCATATACTCCTTCACAAGAATTAGGCCTTGCAGTAATTTGAATTAGTTGATTAATTTTAGTAAAATAGTAAGATCTCAACATTCAGAAATCTCAAGTTCCTGTGTCAGGGATTAACAAAGTATACGTTATTCATTTAAAATTGCTAAAATGTAGTCTTGTTAGAAATAACCTGTTCCTCAAAATCAGTCTACATCAATATATTTGTATTCATACTTAGCTTAGATCTCTAAATTTCAGTTCTATGATGCCTCCTATCACTTATATATAGGTGTAATAACCTAGACGTNTTTTCGGGATCTCTCTACCTTTGTCAGTGAGAAGAATATATATATATAAATATATTATGTGTGTGTAATTTTTAGTGGTTCTGATGAGAAATTATAGAAAAAATGCCATACAATAGAAGACCATTAGTTTTAAGAAGTTGGTTATTTCTAAGACTATAACAGCCTATTATTCTCACAAGTTCTGGATATAAGACCATTTTTATTGTTTTATACTTAATTAATTCATCTGCTTTCATTTAATCTCAATAGAACCTTCAAAAATTATCTTTCTAATAGTTTGTAAGATCATTAGCTAGCTTGGCTGGTGAGAGGTAGTCTTTTATGTAATTTAAAAAAATAAATGTCACATCAAAAGTACAGAACTGTACCTTTTTCCCAAAGACACTTTTTATAGCATGCAGTTAGAGATATTTAATTCACAAGCCATAATTCAGTCTCTTTTAATGAACCTACTACCTCTTAGGAAAAAGTGAGTAAAATATATAAATCTACAACATTTAATTTTTGCCTAGTTTGCCATTGACTGAATGTCAAATTTCAATTTTAAATTTGTTTTCTTAAATAATTGCTTCTCCATTATAACTAGCAGAAAATCAATTATTATGAATCAGCTTGCATAAGCTAAACAGATTCCCCCTGTTTCATAAAAGTAGACCTGAATAAGAGGAAACAACAAATTTGACAAAAAATAATATCTGAGTTGGCCACAGATATACTATGAGAACTTTATACTTACTTTAGTATGTGTCTTTCAGCACTTTTGTTTGCAAAATTAAAGGTTAAGATCATTATTAAAGAAAATTGAACTAATAGGGTTTACCTGAAATATCAAGAGTGATATAAATTGTTATTTGATTCAGCAGATAAATTATGTAGTATAGTGTGAAGATACAACACAGATTTCTTTATTGGTAAAAGAAAAACTTACATAGTGATAAAGAATAATTAGGTGTGGGGCATTTCTTAAATTCTAAATTTTAATTTAGTGGTCTAGAAGCCTCTAATAAATTTTTTCCTAAGGAAATTTGTCATGTCACTTTTAAATACAAAATGCATGGCTGATTTCATGGGTAAGCAAAAGAGAAAAAATAATAGTGGACTTTTTTTTATTTTCTTTTTTTTCAACGAGTATAATCTTTAGTTGAAGTCAATGATATTGAAGAAAAATTTATTTTTGATGAAAGAAAGATTTTAGCAGTTACTTGGTAAAATTGAATATTTAGAAGTGGAGGTATAACTGTACCCTAAATCTTAATTTAACGGTTTGGAAGCCAGAATTAGTTGCCCAAAAACATAAATTAATAAAATTGAGCAAAGGGAAATGGTGGGTTTATCTGCAATTTATAGTTTGATTAAAAATTTAATGACAGCCATTATAGTTGCCATGGCCAGCAAAATATTCAAATTACCAAAATGAAACTTAATCATATATATTTAAATAATATGGATTATTAATTACTAATGATTCGTACAATAATTTTTATCAGATAAGTAGAGGATTAACTTATTTTAATTTTTATTACTTCTTGAAGGATTAACTCTTAAAATATTAGAAAAAATACTTTATTAGTGTAGATTTTATTAAATTGTACCTTTTGACAGATGTGTTGAGTGCGCCTACAGCTTTCATTCTTACAGCTTTCTTCAAATTTCCATTGGTTATTCTTCAAATATCTGATAATTCTTAACCACTTGTATCCTATAATTTGATTAAAAAGTTAAATACATGAAACTTAAAAGTATCACAATAATTATTTCTTACCTTAAGTTAAAAAAACTAATCAAGAAAAAAATGTAATTAGTAAATTGTAATAAAATCATGTTATCCATGACACCTTGGAATAGAAAGGGAGAAGGGGAGCAGTATATTTGCTAACTCTCTAAAAGTTACATTAATTTTAAAGACCACAATGATTTAAAAATGCAAAAAAAAGCCAGATACTTATGTATTAACTTAATGCTTCTGCAGTTTACCGATGAGTGGGTTTTTATGTGCTGCCAATCTATGCAAAAAATCATAAAATAAAATACTTTATATAAAATTGAACAATTTACTTAAAAACAAAGATTTAGGTTAGTCAATCAGATTTCGGTGAAAAATGGACTGATATAGAATTTAACATTGATTCGAAACAGACTATTTTCTTTCACCTGTTGCCAAATGAACTCTGAAAAATAAGATTTTAAATGATATCTTGCTGTCACTCCATTTAGCAATGTCCCATTTCTCTCAAATGTTTGTTTATGAACTTCTGTGTCATAATCAATAAAATTGTATTTATTATTAACTTAAGCAACAAGAAACCTAAAATATAATTGCGTCTGCGTGTGAACAACAGGGTCACTTTATTCAAGCATTTGAGCAATTTCTGTTGGGTAGCTGTAATACATAAGTGCCAAATGACTTTTGATACTATAGAGATCTGTATAATAATTGAAAAAAAAATTGGAACTAAAGTAGGGATTCTTAAGGAAAGGAAATTATGAGAAAAATTATAACTTTTCTTACCATTAAATTAGTAGAAGTTAATATTATGTTTTATAATAATTATAATCCCTTTATGTTATAATACCAATTTAAAATAACAAAAGAGAGTTATTTCAGAAAGAGATATTCCAAATAAAGGATTAAAGAAAAATGTCAATTTTTTGTTGTTGTTTCTTCAAAGCTAATTTTTCATATGTATTAAGTTTTCTTTAACAATATGATAAAATATAAATTATAAATTTCAACAGAGAAGGGGGAGAGATGCTTCAGTGGAATGCATTAACAAAAAGTATTACTTCTCCTTTCTCATTTATTAATTAATTATTATATTACATATTTTCTTACGTGGCTGCTGAATCGGGTTTCACTCTATATTCCACCACCCAACAAAACTTTCACTTAGTAGATGATATTGTTTCTCCCTCAGAGCCTGAGTGATTCTCTTCTGGTATATTTGTAGATGTGGCTCAAGCCTTTGATCATAGATAGCACTCAAGACTCCTTTATAAGCTCAAATAAATTCGTTCCAGCCCCTATTTCCTATTGATAATTATAAAGATTATAAAATCTTTCATTATAGATTGCTCCTGCAATATCCAATATGTTTCTTTCTATCCATCATAACAAAGACCCTGAGTCAGATTAATAACTATACAAACTAAGTGATGAGTTTCATTACTATTAAATCAATAGTAATCATTACTATTATCACTATTTCATTAGTGTTTTCACCATAAAAAACTAATTACATAACAACTAATTAGTGGAAAAGTGATACTTTGGAAATAAACTGTTGGTCATATGAGATAAATAGGGAAATGGAATTAGAATACTAATCATTTGTTACAATAAAGTTGATTTTATTTAGATATCTTTGGTACATAATACAATCTGGGTTTACTGGGAGTTGCAATTGTGTTCTAGGTTTTTCTGAAGGTGAGTGGAACAAAATCCCACTTTTGACCTCCCCTCGAATCTTTTAGTACTTAAGAATTGCTAAAATGAAATATTTCTGGGAAAATACATCTTTCCGGTGGACTAGAACTAAGGAAACCTATATTCATATGTACAGTAAATAAGAATAAGAGGAAGTTACACAGAGTATTACATTTTTGGGGAGACTTATCGCTCTTCATCAAAGAAGTGAAAGGAGATTCGAGTATTTTTTGTCTATATGTATAAATTTCATTTACCTATTTATCACATATGGCCAACAGTTTATTTCACAAGTATCATTTTATATCACAAATATCAATATATTTGTTAGACAACATAAACCCTACTCTCTCAGGTTTTAATAATATATTTTTAAATTATAGACTAAATTAAATTATAGAAAGTAATTAAATTGATCTTTAGAATCCAAAAAAGTAATAAATCTGCCAAATTATTCAAGATTTTTTGAAATTAAAATAGCATCATTGGCATGATGCACTTTTTTGGGTCTAGTTATGAAGTAACATTATTAGGTTGTTTAAAAAAAAAAAAAATTAAAATATGAAATAAAATCAAACAATATTAACAACCTTTTTTAGAGCTTCATAGATAAAGTAAAAGAGTTGTCTTATTTCTAATTGTGTGGAAAGTTTGAGAAACTGACAAAAAAAAAGTGACAATAATTTCATAGTGAAAATAGTTTTTTTAATACATTTTTAGCATAAATATATTCTATATATATTACAACAGCCTGGTGTAAGAAAATCCCCTTTCTTCAATACCTATTGTGTATTGTAGAGCATAGTACTGAATAATGACAATGAAAAACATATCTGACTTCAGCTAACAAAACTGAAGAGTGGTAAGTAGGTCAATAGGATCTGTATTAAAACGTGTATGAAAACTGGAAAATTATATGTAAACTATCAAATTTATGTTTCTCTATTTATTTTTTAACTGAATTTATTTAATGAAAGGAATTGACAACAATTTCAGCTACAACAAGCNACACACACACACACACACACACACACACACACACACACACACACACACACACACACATATATATACATACTTAATAAACTATACTGTGTATGACAATTTTAGCAGCAAAAAAAAGAAGTAAGCCTTTGCATCAAATAGTAAATCCCATTATTTATTTTTAAGGATCATGAAGCCTGCTTTGAGTCAAGCAGTGAGGAGGGTTATCTAGGATGTTAAGTGTGGATAGGGATTTCCTAGGGAGAGTAGGGTTATATAAAAGACTGGTACAGAAAGAATTAAAACAGGTTTTGGTAAAATTTTTGACAAAAGAGATTCCATGTTTATAAATAGTGTCATGCGAGACAAAGAAGCTTACAGTATAGAAAGAAGGACTTTGTATTGGAAGTTTCTTATTTTGTTTACATTAGATGATTTCAATGATCCTAAAAATTCTAGCCCATATGTCCAGATCAGTTGATTATTGTTTTGAAAATTATCAGTTTACTATTATTTAATAATTTTTTCTTAAGGCCTTATTGTCTTGAAATATTCCTATTGTTGGTGTAGTTCTACTCTATTGATTCGAAATGTGGGTGTTCCATGTAATGAGTTTATTAAGGTGAAAAACTAAGTAATGAACCTCATCACTTAGTTTGTAGTTATTAATCTGACTCTGGGTCATTGTTATGATTGGTGGAAGAATGGAAAGAACCATGTTGGATATTGCAGGAGCAATCTATAATGAAAGATTTTATAATTAGGAAATATGGGCTGGAACGAAAGTGTTTGAGCTCATAAAGGAGACTTGAGTGCAATCTATGATCAAAGGCTTGAGCCACATTTACAAATATACCAAAACAGAATCCCTCAGGCTCTGAAGGGGAAACAATATCATCTACTAAGTTAGGTGAAAGTTTTGTTGGGTCGTGGAATAAAGAGTGAAAACTCATTCAGCAGCCAGGCATGAAAATAATTAATATAATAATTGAGTAATAAATGAGAAAGTAAAAGTAATATTTTCTGTTTATGCTTTCCTCTGAAGCCTAATAATTTTTTTTTTACAACACCCTGAAAGTATTAAAACCAAAATCATATTTTTTTTTCTATTACTTAAGGAAATAAAATTATTATTGATATTAAAATTAAATTTACAAAATAAAAATAACACTAGATCAGATCAAATTATTGAGAAAATATTCATAAGGACTTTAGCTGCATAAACATCTCTTCAATAGTTATTTCATTGTAACTTTTATATAATATGTTTATTTCATGTTATTAATTTAAGTAAAAGCAATGCACAGAATAAAAAATCTGTGAAATATTTTTAAAGTTAGGTGTTAATAAATTGCTAAAAGAGATAGTACTTAAAAGAGGCTTTTAATAAATATGGTAAATAAATGTATTAATTGGTGAGAATTAGTGGACATTTACTTTTAATATGACTGTAAATGAATATTTGATTTTTATTGTCAGCTCATTTTTTAAAAATAAATGTTTATACATTATACTAAGGAATACTCCATATACCAAGGAATCTTACTCATGCTTAACTTTTTACTGTTGAATGGTTTGTTTAGGATTTTAAAATATTTTTATTGATATCATACCATTTTATAAAATTAATTTTTAAGGTGTGGAATTATCAGGGTGTCCTACTTTGAAAATTTTAGTTTTTTCTGAACCTATAACAATTTGCATGAGCTCAAAATTAAAGATATTTGTGAATTAGCATATATAATATTCTCAAAATTATTCTTATCAGATAAAAATATAATAGAATAATAGAAATAGTCAAACTTCAAACACTTGATTCTAAATTATGTTTCAACTTCTAAAATGATTAATTCATTCCTTTTAACAAAATTAATTAATATAATTACAGAATGCTTATAAAAATATAATTTAAATAATTTTGATTTTATTGCTGTCATTAAATATTTATTTTTCAATTGTTGGAGTCTGTGATTACTGTTGATCTATTTAGGGTATTTAAAATATTATTGTATAGACCACAGTTAATAATTGGTCGTGTGTCCCAAGTGAAAAAAACTTGTAAAAGTCTATGAAAGAATAAACAATTCATGAGAGGGAACAGAATAAAAAATCTATCTGTCCGTTGGAAAACCACAACCAAAATAAAATATTTAAAAATTAAAATTTAATAAAGTAAATGACGAGAGCCGACAAAATGTATGACAATGTCAGCTACTTCGAGTTTAAGACGAAGTTCTCGTCTTTCTCGTAAGTTAGGCTCTCGCTAGTGAAGAGGGAATTGAGTGAGATATCTAGCCTGTCCTT
>KZ809793.1:48594-61812 GCA_000696205.2 Oncopeltus fasciatus
AATAACAATAAAACATTTATTTAATAAAAAAACTCGTTAATTTTATTAAATAATTAACGTAGTATAATATATAAAAATTTCGGCTTTAGAACACCTATATTATTAATAAGAAAAATAAGATTACTCAAATTATCTGAAAATTTTATTTTTTGTTAGAATCAAATTTTCTTGCAATTTACATTGTTGAAGTACAAAAAAAATTCAAATTAGTAACAGGAGTGCCATGGTAGCTCAAGGGATCCGTTCGAGTCTCGCAATCCTGACACTGCGAGTTCAAATCCCGCCCAGGTCAATTTTTTATTTATAAATAAAGCTTGTCTTGAGCCATGGGTGTTTAGAATGGGGTGGCAACCTATCATCATCCTTAGTGTTTGACTGGGAGGCAAACACTATAAATAAAATAGTCACAGGCCTAAAAGAAGGACTGGTATCGTATGAATTTATCATTATTATGAGGTAAATACTCGGCTTCTGGTTACAAATAACTCTTTGCGACTTAACTCTTATAGGACAGAAGTGCACAGAGTGTTATTGTACCATGAGTACAAAGTTCAGTTCTCGGGTGACGGTGGACTCGCAAGTGGCACTCTGGTCTATGCGATCAACATGTATGATGTCTGATGATAAGTACTTTTTCTCTTCGGATAGATTATCATGTTATTTAAAACCGTTCATTTGACATGAAACTAAATCAAAACAGTTCTTGGCAACAGCATCGGTTATGTACGGGGTTTTTTCTCGTAATGAAATGAAGCAATTTACGTGAGTACCCTGAAGCGATTTTTTTTAAAAATATCAACTTATACTTTGTGTGTATTGCGCGTTGTATTTGTCTATACGCATTCAAGCTTCATCAAAAAACAATGACACAAACTACGATACAAATCGTTGTATGAGTCAGTTATTGGTTAAAATTGGTCGAAGTATTGGGAGAATAAGATAGAGACAAAAATTGAAAATTTCAATGTTTCCATTATCTATACTGTTTCAAAAATAGTCCAGCAGAACACAAAAGAGTTTTATATTCTATTTATTTTCAGGAAAAAATGTATATTAATGTTAAAAAACGTAATTTTGAGTGTTGTACGGGGCTTTCTATTTCAGAAATATTGAGAAAAAAAAAATTTAGACCACAAATTTAATCTTATTATCTTCGTTGTTATATGTAAATGAAAAATTTATAAAACATGTATAAAATTTAATTTATTACGTTTATAATCAAGTTTTTGAGCTCTCAACTTGTAAATGAAATGTCGTCATTTGGTTCCATTTAGAGCAACATTTGAAGCAACACGGAAAATATGCTTACATTACATAGCTTATTCAGAATAATTTTTATTTAAAACACAATTATTGGTCTTTAGAACATAAATAATTACATTTTTCACATTTTTTTTATTTATTTTTTAGTTACATTTATCATTTACATTTTTAAAGTAGAAAATGAAAGANTCTGTGCTCAATAAGTTTTGTTTAATTATTTTTCCAGTGGTTCTTGTGATTCCTCAATATATATTTTCTAGAATTTATTACATTTGACAGAATAAATATTGCATTATGTTTCCATTTTATTTTGGATAAATATTGGTTTGATTTTATCTTCAGTCAATATTTAGAAAAACTACCGTAGAGCAGAACTCTTACCCCATTTGACCTGATGAAGGCCTGAAAATTAGACACCAAACTTTTTTGGTGAAAAATCAGTTTTAAGTCTTCAGTTCCATAGACCGAATCCCTAACCTTTATTTTCAGTATCTATTGTATGTATGTTCATAACGTATGGCCATGTACTCGAGTTTAAAGATGAGGTCAAATTCCTGGGCTTAGTCCTCGATAAAAAACTTATGTGGTTGCTGCACATCAAATATCTACGCTCTGAATGTCATAAACGACTCAATCTAATGAAATTTCTTGCCAAGACTTCCTGGGGAGCTGATCGAAAGACTAAGATAATGCTGTACAATAGCCTTATTCGAGCAAGTTAGATTATGGTAATCCAATATATTCATCTGCGAAAAGTAAACACTTACTCCTTTTAGATTCAATCCACCACACAGGAATAAGACTTGCAACAGGAACCTTCAAGACCAGCCCTTTAGAGAGTCTTTGCGCTGAAGCTTCACTGCCACTTCTGATTTTTGGGCGCCAAAAACTTATCAGCTCATATGTTGCCAAAATAAAATTGCAGCCTACAAATTTAGCTTAACAATGCATTTTAACCCTAGATTCTGAAGGTTATATGAATCCAAACAAAGACTAGCAGCTCCATTAGGAATCAGACACAGAGCACTTATATCAGAAATTCAAGAATATGCCTACGAACAGCCAGAATCTCTTGAACGGCCTCCATGGAAGACTCAACCACTTAAAGTAGACCTACCTCTTAAAAACCAGGATCCAAATTTCATAGTCACCAGTTTTTACGCAGTTTCAGAAACACACTCTGACTTTGACATCGTCTACAATGACGGCTCTAAAGACAACATTGGTTCTGCTATTATATATGATGGAATAACTTAAAAATACAAGTTGCATTACATGAAGCAATAAATTTCTAATTTGTACTGATTCTTTGTCTGCCTTAAAAGCACTTCAAAATGATAAAAAAACAGGACTTACAATTAACGAAGTAAAAAATTATCTTGGGCGCCAGGCTAGCTCAGGGGATCCGTACGGGTCTCGCAATCCTGACGCCGCGGGTTCATTATCTTGAAATTTTGAACAATTTAAACAAAATTGTACAGTTTTTATGGATTCCTTCACATTCAGGATTAGCAGGAAACGATGAAGCAGACAAAGCAACGAAAGTGGCAGCTAAGATGAACATTCTTCCTATAACTATTTATGAAGTAAGTGACCTAAAATCATGTCTTAGGAGGAGAATAAGAGAAAACTGGAAATCTATGTGGTCTGAAATCCCACTAACGAATAAATTGAGAAGAATAAAGAAATAATGATTTTTCTATAGTGTAAATAAATTTAAACAATTAACTAGTATAATTTTATAGGAAAGTATGATTATTTCTTATAATTTGTAGAATAGACATTTCTCGTAATTGTTAGGGTGTAATAACCTAGATGTTTATCGCCTAAACAAATGCATATCTATCTATCTATCTATCAAAAATTTTTAAAAGATTTTTAAAACAATGTAAGAATCTTATAAAGGTTTCTTATTTACGTTGCTTTGGTTATTTCTTCATTAGAAATTGTTCTATTAATAGCAGTTCATTTTTTTAATTTAATTTTATTTTTTAGTTTTCCTATCAGTAGTTGTAATAGATTTATATTTCGTTTCATATCGTTTTATTATTATTTCAAACTTTTGTTTCATATTTATATTTTTTTCATAATTTGATAATTAACGTTCCCCTTTTTTCCACAGTATAATATTTCTCAATTGTGCATTATATAATTTAATTTAATTATTTTCTTTTATATTATCGGGTGTATTTTTGCTACTACTTTTTTGTGCTTATTGCACATTTTTTTTTGTTTATTTGTAATTATTACAGGAAGATTATTTATGATAGATATTTTTTTAGAATTGGAAATGGTTTCTATCCTATATTTAATTTAGTTTCAGTTTATTGTGGTTATTAATATATTGTCAACTAATTTTTTAATAGTTTTTAATTTTTTTAAAAGTAATTGAATGTGTTTTCAGATAATACTTATTTCTTATACCATTTACACTGTATTTTGATTTCCTTTTATTATTATTATAAGTATTACATCCAAGAACACTAGTATAATATATTACGTTATTTTGGTGAATACACAAGTATTCTGGCGAAAACTATATACTTATAAAGAAAAAGAGTATTAATTTTGTAAGTAAATGTTTAAAAAGTTATTCACTCCCTTATACAGGCTGACAACGACTTTTTCATTAGTAACCCATTATGTGAAATTCTATCAAATTATTTTTTCCAAATTTAAAATATCTTGAAGTACTAGCCAGTTCAAAACCTTCTAAAAGCAAATCTTTATCCTTTATACTAGTAAATGTTTATTGTTTCTCAAGTTTTATTAATTATCTGTTTGCTCTCTCTACATGGATTTAAATTAATATTTATAACGTTAAAAAGATAATTCTCTAGCTCAGAGGAATGTTTTTATTCTTTATTTTTAAGTTCAATTTTATTTATGAATATCATATGGATTATTAGTATTAAAAAATAAATTGTTTTTAAACCATTTTTCCAGTCTTTCTACTAATGATTTCATAGCACTTAAAATCTCTATGGATTTGAATTATTTTACGTATTTCTGGTATTATACTATTATTGTTTATTATTGATTTTATGCCATGTATATTAACTTTTATTTAACAATTATTTATCAAATGATTTTATTTCATTTTGATTGTCATTAGTGAAATATATTTTCATTATTGTAAATGTGCCACTAAATATAATTAATTACCAAACATTGAACTATTATTTTATGATGAGTGAAATGTTTTTACTTTTAATGTAAAAGAAACAATGATAGATTATACGAATTATAATTAAAAAAAGACACACAAATAAATATCATGAAAATAACACTGATGCTCATGCAAGCTAAAAAAAAAAACATGCAATAGAGCAATATTGTCTAAAATCATCATTTGCTTCGGTGTATTAGTTTAAAGACAAAAATATATTAAATTAAATATATACTTGTATTGATTAAGCCTTTATAATTATAATTATATGGAATAGAAGCAATCCTATTAGATTTNTATATATATATAAGAAATTATTCCATCTTACCATCTTATATTTTTATTTATTTTTAATTTTGAATTTTCCTACTTTATTTGATGAACTATTTCTAATTTACTCGCTTGCCATGTTGTGTGAGCTTCAGACCACAACACCTGGAGTTCATGTGTACTCTTGCAGCAGAAACAGACAACCAGCCAAGCATGTTACTCACACAGAAATGTTGAAATTTATAATTAATAGCCAGTGCATTGGGAAGGGAAGCAGAAACAGGGAAGTACAAATAACAACAACATTGAAAGCTTTACATATTTATTACTAAGCAAACAATAAAGCTTGTAAGGAAGGAATTTTTTTCACATTTATAATGAGTATATATTTTACAGTTTATGAAAATACCAAAAAAAAAAAAAAAAATGCATAATATTTCATTAGTATAAAAACATGGTTTATTACAGAAAATTGGTTATTTTTAATTTTGATTGGATTTTACAATTTTAATGTACTAATTACGAATGATTATTTGTTAAAAATTAATTTTGTGAGTCTTTACTAAAAATTAGTATGAAATTTATATCGTATGAGTTTCCTTTAGAAATAGTATNTCTCAAATTCTTCGTGAGTGTACAATAAATAATACTTTTTTTTTTTTTCATTCGGAAAGAATAAAAAATACTATATTTTATATAAGATGAATAGCTTTTAATGCAGTTGTTCCTTTAAAATAAAAACTTGCATAAATTGAGAGTCCAAAAAGCTAAAATTTGTCATATTCATAGTTGTCAGATTTAACTATATTCATTTCGAAACTTCATTCCAAATAAACTATTTTCTTACACACATATAAGCAAATTAATATTTTAAATTGTAATAAACTTCATAAATGTTAACTATATTAACTCTGTCTTCTTCCACAGCTGATGTTGGTGGTCGCCGTGGCTTGCGTCCTCGCCGTCTCCGCCGAAGAGTCCCAGCGCGAGAAGAAGCAGGTCTTCTACGGCGCCTACGGATACGGTGCCTACCCTTACGCCGCCTCCGCCTACGCCGCCCCTCTCGCCTACTCCGGCTACCCCGCTGCTGCTGCTGCCTACCCAGCTTACGCCGGATACAGATACTACTAAGCTCTTCACCCCATTACACGTCAAACATCCCTCTTGTCCTGTTCTACCATGTGATTTTCGGCAAATTTCCAAAATAAAATTTCAGTTAATTTATTTTGTGAGTGTTCTGTACAAATCATCCTTTCACATGATCCATTAATTATATTTAATTTATTATTAGCAATAATATTATGAGCTGAGAAAATGTTCCGTAATATATGCATTGTTGAGTTCATCTTTCTGCT
This sequence comes from Oncopeltus fasciatus, assembly GCA_000696205.2. NCBI lineage: Eukaryota > Metazoa > Arthropoda > Insecta > Hemiptera > Lygaeidae > Oncopeltus > Oncopeltus fasciatus. The sequence goes on from KZ809793.1 coordinate 54,652, forward strand.
GTTGTTCTAAAAACCCAAAGAGGTTCACAAAAACCCCATTTGCCTTCCCTCTCACAAAGACTAAAACTGCTTTGGTTTTAATTATTTTTTTTTTGTGTTGTGGAAGAAACAATCAATATATAAATAAATTCAACTGTGTAATTATAGTAAGTACGAAACACACAAGGGAGTGAGGAGTAAAGCTGTGGACCACTGGACTATGAAGGGTTAAAGCTTCTGATTGCCTTCAATACAAACATAAATTTGAACTCCTGCATACAATCCAGGCAAAGAAACAATAACCTATTTATAAATATAAATTTATTTATGGTTTATTATCTCACGTAAATTTTCAAAATTAATGAGGAAGAATAAATAAAAAATCTATCTGTCCCAGCCAGGACTCGAACCTGGATCTCCTGCTTGCCGGGCCGGAATGTTTCCATCTATTCCCTCTCATTAATTGTTTAAAATTTACGTGGGATAATAAACCATAAATAAATTAATATTTATAAAGCCAAATAATTATTTATAAAGAAAAATTAATAAAGTAAATAACGAGAGTCGAAAAATATCTAGATAAAGTCAGCTTCTTCGAGCATAAGACGATGTACTCGTCTTTCTCGAGGGTTAGGCTCTCGCTAGTGCGCTGGGAATTTAATGTTATCTAGCTCGTCCCGGTTGTGTAATGGAAACAATCCGGCCCGGCAAGCAGGAGATCCAGGTTCAAATCCTGGCTGGGACAGATATATTTTTTTCTCCATTCCCTCTCATTAATTGTTGATACATATTGTCTTTCAAAACCATTAAACTAGTTGATAAATTAGTGTAATATAAAACAAAAATTGTACGCTAATATAATTGTATATCCCAATTAAGTACTAGACGGTAAGTCAATGAACTCTTAGAACATGGTTTTAAAATAAACCATGGCAATCCAAGCCGACTAGTTAAAAAAAAATTATGTATAAAATAACCTAATGAAAAACGCTAACAGTGGAGGTTGTATGTTTTTTTTTTCACCACATCTTATAATGTGAAACCAACCCCCAACTGTAAAGAAAAATGAATGGAAGCTGCTATTATATAATAATGTATTCGTAATCAGCCCAAACCGCATTCATTAGTAATATTTATCGAGGAGAAAATTCATAAGAATGATCTCACAACGTAAGGTGTACAAATCCTCTTACGCAACCATGAAATAGGTAATTGATCTAATTTACTGCTGCCTTGGGGGTGGGAGATGGAGGAGCGAAAACTTGAGTCTAGTTTAAACAACCCCCCCCCCGAGCAACTGGCTTCGTTACCTCACGGAGTTTTAATGGACTCTCGCAGTCACTAATGACCAATGGGAAGAGGATATAAATAGTTCACATAGCAGTACATCCAAGTTAATTCTCTCGCTGGAAATAAGAAGACCATAATTTTGGAACTCCGCAACTTTACAAGATTAACCAGGTCTGTTAATTTTGTTAAAGAGAGTCATTAGTGTAAATTACTATTTTCATCTTAAATGATTTGGCCTTTAAAATATAAAAAAACCTTTTTACTTAAATTCTTAAATATCATCCTTTATATTAATGAAGGATCAATTTATGATAATGAGGAGAATAGAGAAATGTGAGAAAGTTATAAATTTCATAACTTCAATATTTTAACCAAGCCATTTGAGTTTATTATACTAATGATCTCAATTTGATCTAACCTCGAGCAAATCCAAAAGCGATGAAAAATACTATAAAAGTTAAGAAATCTCTTTTACACCATACCTGAAAATTGCACAGCTCTGAAGATGATATTACGAAAGATATAACCTTTAAACAAAATAGAAGTTCAGCAAATTTAAATATTTTCAGAGAATTTTATTCAATAAAAATGGTAAAGTTCTACATTTCGTTTGCCTATAAACTTTCCTACATTCCTCGATCATAGACACAAACTAAATAATTTTTAATTAAAAGTCAATCAGGGTACGGTCAAAATTTTGATAAAAGTACCCAAACTCTTTTAAAATTTCTTTTTGTATAATTTGCCGAAGTTTTGGCTTAGTTTTTAAGGCATCCTTAGGGCTATTATGAGGCCGAAAGTGTATCATTGTTAAAATGGAGAAATATGAACTATCAAATCTTTTATTATCCGTCTTCATTGGTAGAAACCAATGAAGACGGATTACGGAAGGTATGACAGTTCTATTGTTAGTCATAATAAACCTTTAGATTATTTACCTGAAGAAATGTGCATTACATGGAATTGAATATTCCGAAACTGTAAGTATTTTAGTCTAGATTTTTCTAGCCTTGTGACCGACACCCACATCCCACATCCCACATCCTCTGTGCATATCAAATTCATGCATAGAATCTCGTTGATTAGCGCTGTAGACATCGATACGTCAGCTCTCTCTACACGTCTTCCCAAGATCATAAAACGAATTCAATCAAGGTTTGTGATCTGACATTTAGCTGCCTGCAATTGTAAAGTGTTTGTGACATATGTGTGAAGTTTTGCTGATATACACAACTTAAGTTTCTGCTTGAAACTTTCTAGTAAGTTAGTAAATTTGCGAGCTAATGGTGTTGAAGGCTGTAGGGACTGGGACTGCCCTGTACATCACCACCCTTCCAAGTCAGAGCCCCAGGAGAACTAAGTAGCCCCTGTTGCCTCTCCCTTTCATTTCGCTCAGTGCTATAGTCCTTAGGGCTATATATATGTTTTTTTACATTAGTGCCATGCCATTCGTGGTCTCTAATGTCATCAGGTACACCCAAGAGACTAAGCAAGGACAAGAGGCTTCATTCCATCAGCAGTACTCCGTCATAGAGGACTAATAACCAACAGCAACCCCGCAAACAATATTGAACAGACAATAGACATGGAAAACGAGGACACATCCCGGAACCCTTTTCACTGCAAAACATCACAGGGGAAAAGATAGATTCTGATAACACCTTTCCATGTACAGCCAGGTCACCTCCCAAATTTTTGAGAAACATTTGTTCAATATTAGTTTAATGTGTAATCAACTCTATTTACACTTCTATCAATAGGAAGTATGACACACATCATATCAGATAGCCCTGATGATGCATTATAAATTACCTCATATGGAAAAAGGCACAGTATTAAAAACCATTAATGAGAGGGAATAGAATAAAAAATCTATCTGTCCCAGCCAGGAATCGAACCTGGATCTCCTGCTATCCGGGCCGGAGCACTTACCAGTTATGCTACCAGGACGCGCTAGATATCTCATTAAATTCCCTCTACACTAGCGATAGCCTTACAGATTCCCACTCAAGAAGGAGATCCTGCAAGGATATTTCTGTAAAGGCAGTTTTACTGCCTATGTTCTTTGTGGATGTCGAACCCACAAACAATATTGATGGGGTATGCCTTGCTGAGCCAATACAAGACACTAAAGGAAGTAGCCTCTTCCTTGAAGAGACATTGTTGTGTGTCACACATTCCTGTAATATCACCACCCATGAGTCGAGTATGGAGAGACACATCTCACATAGGACTGTCAGTAACAACCCTTAACACTCCTGCTATCTCTGCATTGTGCCAAATAAATCACTCTGCCTGAAACGAATCTATAACTAGATCCTATGTATCTACCCCCTTTGAGATAAAGCTAGCTATCTCGTCTCGTAAAACAAAAACTAGGTGGTAGATGTTTTATTTTTGTTCAGTTTCGCTCAAGATTGCTCCAAAAACATTTACTAATAATCTCTACAATAAAAGAAGTCTCAATTCAAAAGGTTATTACCAAATAAGACATTTAAAGCCTACCTTCTGTGTTACAGACAAATCTCTCTGTTCTGTGACTAGCTTTATAATGAGTTGATTCCACATTGACAAAGAAGGTAGCTAAATAAAATAAAACCAAAGTCTCGGAGCAAATAATTACAATACGTAATGTTAACATTAATTTAAGAGTTAATTTTATTTCATTAGAAATATTTTCAATTTAAATTAACGAGATTTAGAAGGCAAGCTGTATTACACTGACGGAAAAAGGGAATGCGAGTGATATTAAAGAAACCTAAAATTCGTACTCTATATAGAGAATTTTTAATTGAGACCTATGTTATTATTAATTAATTCTGAAGTGAACGCAGGTAGCAAATAGACTGAGAAATACTTGAAAATCTTCACTTGTCTCAATCTCTTCGGATTGGTGTCCTGGTACTTTTATCACTGCGAATTACCTGCTCTAATCCCAGCCATTCCATGCATAACGTAACTGTACTCTGAGATGTGGCCATAAACCTGTCACGGGCATCTCTCCAGACATCACTTTCGCCCTATGATGACTTACAAGTTAAGCCGAAACGTCGATAATAATAAAATAATTGCTCTAAATTTTGGATTATTTTTTTTTCTGATCCTGGCCGAATTCTTGTCCAATTTCACCGGCATAATACGACAGAAGTCGACTTCCGATGATCCTCTAACCATATCAATTCGAAATCTATAAAAATATGAAAAACTAGGCTATGATTTTTTTTACCAGTAGTGGCTTTCGTTAATTTCGTCATAAGGAAAGTTAAAACAACGATTTACAGAAAAGTATATTAATAAATTTAATAAATTTAATGTAGCACTGAATCATTTCAATAAACTTATCATATGTTTACTTGAAATTATTAGGTTATTTTAAGTATGGAGTTCTTTTATAAATCTTCTATAGATCATTTCTTCGTTTCTACAGATTCATGGTATTATAATTGTGTGGAAATATATATTTTAGTTTCCACATAAGCAATATTTTTATTAAAATTTGTGAGAGAGAAAAGCTATTTGAAACGCATTGCAGTAGTTTATTGGTAATTTTAGAACTACCCCGAATCGAACCGTTTCTCATTGTAAACACATATAATTTAAAAGTGTAATAATATTTTCCACTCCAGTAATTTCGATTTCAGTGCATCTTTTATTACCAGGATAATTATAATTTAGTCAGCCAAATGTAATGAATATGAATAAATATTCCATATATTGAATAAAAGGAAAAGCTCTTTGAGTTAAATGAGCTGTTTTCAAGGAAAATAAATTTCATCAAAATGGCAATGTAAAATTAAAACGTTTCATACCCCTCATTGTCGTGAGTAATACAGATTTATTTCAAAGTTCATTGTAGTCTTATGAAGTTGGGAAGAAAGCAACGCATTGCTTGCTCACGTTTACACACAAAAACTCTGCAGGGATCCACCATTGCAAGTAATAGATAATTTCCCCTTTCGTCACATCATTCTGCAACAGAACTGAATCATCCAGGAAGTTTCAATTCCCTGTAGTTACACCCTTAAAAACGTGACCTTCCTATGCAACCGGGTTGCAGTGACTGTCTAACGTTAATCGGAAAAAACCGCTGGAGTGATGCAACAAAGCTCTTATTATTATTTAATATTTATCCTAATTATTTTTTAATACACTTCGACGTATTTAATTTTTTTTTATCGGAACAGATAATTAAAAAAAAAAGAAACAACTTTGGGTCTATAAGATAATGGAAAACCCTCAAAATAACGTTACTCATAATTTATATAAAACCTCCCATTCAACGAATAAACCTGTTCTTTATTTTTCTATCAGTTTGCAAAAAAAAAATCAGGACACCAATTCGAATAGCTTCAGGCAAGTATAGATTTTAAAGGCCTTTTGTCAAACCAAAAAAGAGAACGCGCTTAAGGAGAAAACTTTTTAAATAATTTCTGAACAATTTCCGCTAGTTGTAAACCCCTAATTTTCCCAGATACTTCCACTTAAATGTATTTAAGTAGGATTATAGAAAATATAATAATGTAATTTATGACTGATCTTAGTAAAAGTTTAGGAAGTAATGAATTTTATGTAAAAACGGCATACAACAGTTTACAGCTATCCGTGACGCTCTGAATCAACAGAGTTTTGAATACTCATTACAAATGATGCACTTCTGTACTTAACTTAAATGATTGACAAATGTACATTACAGAGAACGAAAGAAANGCTATTTGTTCTTTCAAAAATAATATAACAGAGGAGTTATATTACAATATTTATTCAAATTCAACCTTTTATTAGTGTCATTTGAACGGATAATACTCATTTAGTAATTTCTATGTGTTTGTACACAGTTATGAACGATTTTCGTTCATTAAGTGTTTAGCCTCCCTTTCAACCAATAAGGGTAATGGAGGGTTGCAACCCCATTCTAAACATCCATGGAACAGGGCAAGCGTTTATTTATAACTAAAAATTTGCCCTCAGCGGGATTTGAACCCGTAGCTCCAGGATTGCAAGACCCGAACGGATCCCCTAGGCTAATTCGGCGCCCCTAAATAAATGTTTTTTATTTTCTTCTTAACCTAAAAAGAAGTGAAAATAACTGTTTCTGTAAAACATTTAATACACTTTCTTAAATTTAGATGAATGGCTAAACACTCAATTCTCTTAATAATGTAAAATATGGTTCTGTAAATCATTCAAAAGAATTTAGAATAGAATAGAATGGAAGTAGCTTATCGAGGCAAACACGGAGGTTTTTAATTTCATTCAACATTTGGCCAAGAAATGAATACAGCCCGTATTATAGCCCATAAGTGTACAGTTAGGCTCATGGGAGAACAAACTACAAATGTGCAAAAACTATGTATAGAAAATAACAAATTAAGCACGTGTAGACAAAGAATGTGGGTAAAGCTAAAAATAAGATCCCTTGAAATTGTACTTGGAAAATTTTCATTTTTAATATTTAGCTACAGCTATACGAAGAGTTCAACAAATTTGTTTTTCAAGTTGCGACATGGTTACAACAAATTTTTAAAATTTTCATTAAAATAATGATGAGTAAAATTTGCTGAAATGAATGCAGTGCGCTAGCCGGGATATTAGCAAGGAGCCCTTCCCCCTCGCTAAGACACAGCGCGGAGCCTCGGAGAAGCCTTGGAAGTAAGCCAGTTGTGGATTGGCTGACAACGCAACTTCCCCAACAGGGTCTGTGACGAGAAAATATCACACCCCATTAGAGCCCACCCCTACCACCAACTGTGTTTACCTCTAGTCAAATTCAACAATAAAGGATTTATATGGCATTTTTATTCATTTAAAACAAATAAAGTAGTTAACGGCTGATAACTTTTTTTTTTTTTTTTTTTTTTTTTTTTTTTTTTTTTTTTTTTTTTTTTTTTTTTT
>KZ809795.1:14310-54663 GCA_000696205.2 Oncopeltus fasciatus
ATTATTATTAAATATATTATTCATTTAATTAATGTTTAAATAGGTTATCATTTCGATAGGTGAGAAGAGACAGTGGAAAAGATAAAAATAAGGGCAGTAAGAAAAATATATTCTAGAAATATGAAAGTCTTCATAGCATAAGAGCTACGTATAAATTTACTATCATTCAAATCAAAATAAAATTATCCATAAAACAACCTGAATTTTTATTTTGAAGGATTTTAATGTTACAAGTTTTCAAAAATTATACTGAGAAAATATAATATGTATTCTTTCTAAGTTAAAAATTTATGAATGTGTTATTTGCCATCCCATTGTGAGTACATCAATTCAAGAAAAAAGGGAGAGTTAAAATAAGGCCAAAAGGAAAAAAAAGATATACATTTAACTCCTAAATTTTGCAAAATAATTTTTTTATAGGAAATAATACAAAAAATCACTATTTCCAACTCAGATTTAGCTTTAAAAAACTAAATAAAAAAACTATCACTATAAACTATTTTTTATAAAAGAAAGTAGGGAAGAAAACAACCCTTCTATGATCAGGTGCTGTACACAGTATTATAAATACTCCACTTCAATTTCATTATGTTTTTATTAAATTTGTAATAACACGAACAATTAAGAAATGTAATTATTTATTAAACCCTAACATTGTATGTGTAAATTGAAAGCATGAACACAATAAAAATCCTAGGTTATATCCTTAGTCAAACACATCTGTAAAAAGAGGTAAAAAATTGAATATGTCTTGTTAAGATAGAAGGCTATTACCAACAGGTTATGCTGTTGTCACAAAATGTTTTCATTATAGATTCACCTCAAAATGTTTTCATTATAATTTTTCTTTTAATATGTATTAAATTTTTTTATTATTCTTGAACATGATTCATATTAATTTCTTTATAGTTATAAAATCAATTCAATCTTAAAGAAATTAAGTTTCTCAAGAGAGATTAAATTAGGTAAATTTAGTTTTTAAGTACTTCTGGGTACTTTCTCACCCCCATCATCCCCTAGATAAAATAAAAAATTGTTTTCTTTTCCACCATTTCTCCCAAGCATGTATTGTATTGTATTACTCACTTTCTTTAAATTACCACATTGACTACTATAGATTGTTAACACCATTTATTATTAATGTATTAAATTTTACTAAACTTAATAAATAATTATTAACACCAGAAGCCATAAACTCATACAAAATTACATATATATATATATATATATATATATATATATATATATATATATATATATATATATATATATATATATATGTATGTATATATGTATATACCTTTGGTACATATATAAAGTTGGTCAGGCCTCCAAGATTTATGTTGTTTAAAAACAGTGGATCCTTTCCCACCATCCTTTAAACAAAAGATTAGAATTCAAAAGACTCAAAAGAATACCTTAGTGTCAAATGGCTTTTCAATAGTATCATCCTCATTCTCACTAACTGGTTCTTTCTCCTGTTCCTCATTAAAATCATGAAGTATTAAATCATCATCAAATTCGTTATCATTTACTTCAGGAGACCTAACTATGCAGTCATCTTGTTCAATAGACTGAATTTCAGAAGAATCTATTTTTTTCTTGTAGGAAACAAACTTTTTCTTCAGCTTGTCTTTCTCCTAAAAAATTGAAATATAGCATAACCATTTCTTGATAAAGGTACAAAAATCAAACAGAAAACAAGCAGAAAAACTTTTTTTATAACGGTATTTTCTTAACATTTATTTTAATAAACTAAGCATAGAATCTACATAATTAAAAATACCATATTGAGGCTAATTTGCATCACAGAGCAATAACAAAGCATGAGTACTTGTACTTCTTTCTAAAATTTGAGAAAGAAGAATAATCTTTTGATGAGTCTGAAATAGAAAAATATTAAATAAATAAAATTTTTAAATAACAGTTGACCACCTGATCTGCCTATAATATCACTATTTAAAGCAGAAACCAATAACTCTTAATATGATCTATGATGTCCAGAAATTTGTCACCACCAATTCATAGTAAAAATTATAAAGATAAAAAAGCAACATATAGCCACAAGATTTATAAAATAAAAAAAACAGAACATCAAATTTGCAACTTACAAACTTAAAGATAGGGTGTTCAAGTACAGAATGAACTACTTGTGACCGCACGTAACTATTTAATTTTACTTGAATAAAAGAAGGAATAGAGGAAATCACTTGATGCCAGGTGAATAGAGAAAAGAAATTATCTACCCACTTCATTAGAACAGAGAGGGAAGTGAGAATTACAGATAAAATAAATACTCTTTAAGACAATACAGTTCATAGTAAAATGTGAAAAATTTCAACAATAAATATATTGAGTAAATAAATCTAAAACTCGCTTACGAAGTCCAATCATAACTCAGTAAAATACAGTAACATACTCAATGTAAATGAGATTTAAAATGATTTGTGAAACTTAGTCCCTTAAGAATAGGTACAAATAACAGAATAAAGGCATTTTCATACAGACTAGCATACAAAAAGAAAAAGAAAATACATGATTTTTCCTAAAATTTTACTAGCTCATTTTTACAGTACTAAAATTAATAGTAGAATTTTATAGTTGATAAAATGAATAACCAGTGAAACGATTATGCATAATAAAGGTTTTATTGTATGTTCAATAGAGGGCTCATACCTAATTCATCAGATTTAGCAGTGAGAAAAGGAATGTATGAATTCTATGAATGTTGTCTGAATTACATTTGTGAATTAATGAGTGGATTAAAATATAATTTACCACATAATTCATTATGTAAATGTTTTCAGTTTTTTTTTTGTTTTTATTTTTTAATGATGGAATTACAAGGTCAATGAGTAAAGTGAGGTGGCACATGATTAGATGGTGGAAGCTCATGTAAAACAAAGTGTTTTAAATTGGAAATTTGATATAATTCCTATATTTGTTCTTTAGCTTGTACATTAATTTGAGAAACCGAAACCCAGAGAGGACTTAATGGATAAATATATATGTTCATTTTGTGGTAACATTACAGTGAAGAAGTGAGTCAAGAATTAGAGTCCTTTGTTAAGAAGAATATATTCCTCGGATATGGTTGTCTTCCAATTTAAGCCTATAAATAAGACATTATACTATTTCAATCAGGAATATTTTTGAAACTTTTCCTTTCTTGCAATAAAAAGCATTTAAATCAATGTTAGTGATTGAAGTAGTTTGATGAGTGAAGTAGTGAGTTTTATGTGAAGGATTGATTAATGTACTTTTCTATTGTGTACACCATGTCTGTGATATATCAGTGAGAGAATGTGATAACAGTGAATAAAAAGCTTTATAATATTCGTGTAATAGAAAATAATGGGTTTGTAAAAATCAATTTTAAGAATATTTAGTGAAACAGACAAATTAGAAACAAATACCTAATAAAATAATAAGATTGGTTAAGGGGCTCTATGTTTATCCCTGAAAGAACTAAGAGCTGATATGTTAGGTACAAAATTTTTAAAAAAATGTTTCTGGTCAAATTTTATTTTTTTTAAATTGTAATATTCTGCCTGGCCTGATATTTATTTATCATATTCATTGAAGATTGTTCAAGAGTGCACATAAGTAAGATAAATATATATAGTTAAGATGGGTATATGGGGAGCCAGTGTAGCTCATGTGATCCATCCGGGTAGATTTTTCCACTGAGGGTTCAAATCCTGCCCTGGGCAAGCTTTTATCGATAAAAAACTTTATCCTGAGCCATGGATGTTTAGAATGAGATGGTAGATAGACCTTCCCACCACATCCCTAAGTGGTTGAAAGAAAAGCAAATAATAAATAAAAGTATATAGATATATTTTTGTCCTTTCTTTAGCAGGATCAGTGAAGATTTCAAATTACCAAAAGCTATGGAAACAACTTGAACAGCTTTATTTTCTCACAGAAAATCTGCGAAAATAAACTGTAATTTTTAGGTAGATAAAATAGTTAACCTCTTTAAATAAAAGGATTAAAACAATTAGGGAAATATTTAAAGATTGTTTTGTGGGAGAGGAGTTCAATCATTTAGAAGATTTTGAAATTTCTTTGATTATTTGTGAAAATTTTGGTTCTGAGAACTTACTAGCACTTTTTTCTTTATTTTTTCAATCATGTCAAATTTCTGTTCCAAGGAGTCGAGCTTTTTCTTAAGCTCAATTTTAATAGACTGATTTTCCAATTCTTTACATTGAGCAGATAGCCAATCCACTGGATCTGGACTTGTTTCACTGGTTACAAAAGAAATGGCCCTTTTGAGTTCATTTCTTTCCCTCTCTTCATGATCAATTAGCCATGTTAGTGCTCCACAAATAATGCTCAATGATTTTCCCTAAAATAAACAAATCATATAAGTAATTTTAGTAGAGCACAGACTGCATGAAATATCTTAGAGAATAATAAGAAATATTTTTGATTAGAATAGAAATAAAAACAAATGTTCTATTAAGCAATAATAAATTTTGAAGGGAAAAGAAAACAAAGAAAAGGAAGAGAAAATATACGTGTGAATTAGAGACTGAAAAGAGAAACAATAGTTGAGGGATAGAGCAGAGGTGAGGAGAAGAGAGAGAATGAAGAATGATATGGAGATAATATGACAGGAAATATATTAAATTTGAGATCTAGTAAAGGAATACTTCATTTATAGAATATATCAATTGCAGGGAAAATGATAGGAGAGCCAAACCTTCCAAACAACCTTGAGCAGATGCTACAATGGAATAGTGAATTCATACCATCAGCAGATTATACAATTGATTTAATAACACAAATGTATGGTTCGCCTCACCTTCAGTTAAACTTAAATAAATTTAGAGGGTACGAGTGGTGCCACAATAACATCACAAGAAGGATAAAGTCTAGAATTTGGCTCTTCTACCTTCCATGCCTTTTTCAACTATTTTCATTTTTAATATTAGTATTACTGTTCCAGTAGGGCTCTCAAATATTCCAAGTTTCCCTCCTTCAATAGCATTGTATAAATTTTTCATAAAATCCTTTTGTATAGAATAAGGAGGAAAAGGGAAAAAAAAATCTTCAGGAGATTCCAAAGGTTCTCTGCATTTTTCAATAATTTTCCTGAAAAATAATACATAGTATAACTGTCAATAAGAAGGATCAAAGAAAAAGGGACCGATAACAAACTAAATAATTGCAACAAAAGTGAAAAGTAATATAATGAAATTATTTAATTAAAACTAATTATTTATATTTTATTTATTTTTTTATTTCACATAAATTTGAATAATCAAAAGATGAATATAAGCAATGACATGCTCTTAAGACTGCTTCATCTAAATACATCTTTGTCTTATTTCAATGAGCTTATTCATTCAAACAAAACTTCCTGAAAAATAGCTGATTTCTAATTGCTCAATGGTAAAGTGTTGCAGACCATATGTATAGTAAAATAAATAACTTAAATGACCATTAAAACATTACACTTGAAAGAAATTGATGGATTTAAAATTCATATTAGTAGTAATTAGTTTATAAACTAATTCATAATATTTTTATTTTTTGTTTCTCATTAAACTTTATATATACATATTTTAATCCTATAGCCGGAAAGAACAAAGACAAAGTAAACATACTTGGTTTCTTCCATTTCTCATAAAAAGTTAATTTATCACAAAAAAGATTTCATTATCCTTACTGAACATTGACACAGGGGAAAAAATTTACTCATTTTTCCCGCCTTTTCTATCGATTGTATATGTTTATCGAAGAGAACATATGGTGCGATCTAGGTTAATCGCAATCGATTAAGAAGTGAAGTTTCAAGGAACAGTTGCCTTGGATTCACTAAGGAAGTGTCAACTTCGTCCGAGGTGAATTCTGATAGTTCAAGGTTGTCATTTATTTTCGATATCTATGTCATAGCAATTATACTTAAGCTAAATTTCCGAGAATTTAATAAGTCCTATAATATATTCTTTCCCCTCTAAAATTTTATATTATGAATACTTTAAATCGTGTTTAATTTGTACTGCCGGAATTCATTTGTTTGTTAAGTATTTGATAGTTTTAGACGTAATATAAAGCTAATCATGTCAGTTCATTTATTTGGCGTGGGCCTTGGAACTTTCATAATTTTATTCTTGGTGATATCATCGTTTATTTTATGTTGTGTTTCTATGAGAACTAAGAGCAAAGTTGGACCAGTTTTTATATCTTTCTCATCTGTTGTCATCTTGATTTTGTTGTCTATTCCACGAAGTAGTGATAGTGCTGAAAATATACATAAGGTTTGTTTTCACTCAGTTTTAGCACCTGGCTTGTTGAAGTGCACTTAGAGATTTTATTTCACTGCTTTACAATTATAGTAATTTCTCTTCATTTTTTTGTGTGTGTGTGTGTGTGTGTTTGTATAAATATGCTGTAACTATTGCTGCTTGTCCTGGAGATAACAGTAGTTATTGCCTAATATTGTTTACACACTTTGAATTCAGCCTAAATAAAATTGATAAAATTTAATTACTTTGATAAAGTGATAGCTCCATATTTTTTCTTGATTAAAATAAGTGGAATATGGAAAAATAGTGATTTAGTGAAGTAAACTTTTATTCTAGAATATAAATAGTAATAACTGAAAGTTATGCAGCACATCTATTTTTAACTTTGAATGGGTATTGGTTTGAGGATTTATTATTGGACCATTTGTTGTTTTGACTTCTTTGCATTTTTAACATTGTAATATTTAAACTACAAAATTAAACCATGAAACTATTTCTAGTATATTTCCTGCAATTTTAAACTGAATTAAAGTACGTTTATAATAATTTATTTTGTGTTTTTGTCATATTTTTCTTTAATTTGTTCTTTAATATCAGTATTTAAATATTCTTAGCAAGATTTAATACTATTTATATACATATTTTAATTCAGTACCATTTAGGTGTAATCTATTATCTATTTAATTTAAGGTTTTATTGCCTTAAATTCCAGAAACTATCCTTTCAAGGAATGTTTTGGATGTTGTCAGAAACGAATAATTAGTTCAGTTTCTTTTAAAACTGAATTATTGATTTTGAATGGATTATTAGATTCCATTGATCTGTATGCTTGAAGTTCAGGAAAACAACTCATGGAATTTAAATAAATTTAGAATGTATTTTCATCTGTTTTTGTTACAAAGTAGTTCACTGACACTTTTAAAGAGGGTATTTAGGTAATAGTGAATTGAAAATGTATCCTTGGTTTCGGGCCCAAATACTTGTTTACAAATACACTAAATATTTGTGTAAACTTGTAATCATCATGTATATATATATATATTCTTTTTTAACCTATCATTATCATTTATCTGGTTTTATTGGTTTTTAAACAGTTAATTTATTTATTTTCGGATTCCTAAACTTCAATATAATTGGCTCCTGTTTTGACATCTTAGACTCAGCAGAATTTTCTTTTAGGCTAATAAGTTTTATCATTTCTGTTTTCTAAATATGAACAATTAAAAAAAAATGTTTTTCTTACAAGCTTAAAAATAATTATCTTTAATTTCATCCGATTTGACACAACTTCTGTGATTTTTTTCTTTTTAGGGCTTCAAGGCATTTTCACTAATCCCTTTCCTCTCAAGTGTGCTTATTGACAGTTCAGCCACGAATCTTAGATGTTTTCTCTTTAATGTTCCCAATTCCATGTTCGTCATTTTCAAAATCACATTTATCAGGAAAATCTTCAAGTACAAATAATTCCTTACTAATTATATTCATATTTTCAGCAAATGAATTAGTTCACCTGCGATGGAATATATAATAAAATGAGAATATATATTTCTTAGAGTTAAATAGTTTTACTTAGGTAAATAAATATAAACCAACTTATGTATTTTTTCTCTTTGAGGACTGAAAAGTCCATCCAAAGAGAGTAAATACAGCTACCTAAACCTGACTTAGGTTTGTAAAATGAATCTTCAATACCAAAAGTAATTAAAAGAAAAAATTGGTGGGAGAATTGGTTTATATATTTTTTTCTCTAGGACAACTACAATTTCCAAAAAAATGTATGGATATTGCTGGATTTCATGTTAGTATTATATTAAAATAGCTTTCGCTTCTTGGCCGTAATCAGTTTTTCCTTCAACCTAACTAAGGTTTTTCCTTAGCTTCAATCTTAATATAGTGATTAGTTATGTTCTATTACTATTTATTAAAAGTAAAAGTTTTACCTCTTCTATGCCTAGTGTATTATCTAATCAAAGAGGTTTTTAACTGTTGGATTGCTCTTAGGTCAAAAACCCCAAACATTTTAAACGAGTACACCCACTGTGTTTAACTAAGCTTTTGAGTAAAAATAATAATAAAATAATTATTATTTAATTGTAAATTATGGTACCAAAATATTGAATTGCTTCTGCCAGGAAAGTGCTGATGATGTCTTAACCTCCTTAAAAAAAAGTTTAGATGGTAAGTACAAGTGTCTGGTATGGGCGAAAGGAGTTACAGATGTTGTTTCTTTATTACTTCTTTATGTTAGTGTGTCTGAGCACCACAGCAAGCAAATGCTTTTTAAGAATCCTCCAGTAACTAATCTTATGTTATAATCTGAGCTGTAAAGCACACTCCTAATCATAAATTAAAATAGTCTGTCTTATCCTTTTACTGCTATAAATTTGAATAGGTAAATAATTTCTACAGGGGAATATTTCTGCATAAATGATATTTGTGGGAACCTCTACTAATTAAATTTGTTTCTTGCGCTCAGTATAATATTAATTCATTTATGTGTTGTAGTATTTTATTAAGTGCATTATTTTGTAGTATTTTTTCAATTTTGTTTATTAATTCAATGGAAATTATCATTTTGTTGGCATTTTGGTTATCTAAAATTTAGTTAATGGATTCTTGCTGAATTGTCTACATTATGAATTTGAAATTTTCATATTTTTTCAGGTAGAAGATCCTGTATTTATTCCCCGTCTGTGTTTATTAGCTGTACTAACACTCTCTACAATTGGAGGCTTCTGCTTCCTATTTATCAATGCTCTAATGGCTCAAACCAGGCCAAGTCTACTGCGAGCTTAAGGATTTTTCATAATGAGGGGTGAGTTGTTAGAATAAATCCCTTTCTTACCAATTGTCATTTGACAATTGCACTTTTATTACCAATTTATTTAGAGGTTACTTGGAGCAATATTTCTAATTAAAGATTTCATCTAATAAAAACTTTTCAATAGCAGCTCTCAAAACAAAGTTCTGAACCATTCATCCTATGTCAAATCATTTTTTTTTTTTTTTTTCTAGTATAGTCATTATTACCAATATACCCATAGGAATCTGCCTTCCACATTCTAATAGAGTGCTTCGGCAGGGGTCTGCCATATTCGGGTCAAACATTGTGACATACACCTTCTCTGGTGCTACCTGAGGTTCTACTATTCGTATTCTGTATTGAGTCAACAAATAGGTTTTCACGTCGATTGGGTTCATCAGTTACAGGGATCATGCCCTTTTAGTTCCACTAGGATGTGGAGGTCATCAATAAAGATGTATTCCTAAAAGTATACTGGTTATAATTCATTGGTAGAAATAATCCTTATATAGTGATTTTATATTTATTTGTCCTTGGAAGTTTATTATTAAAGACATATTTTAAATAAAGTCTTTAATAATAAACTCTTATTAATAATTAAGAGAAAATAAAGCATGTTTTATAAATTATATTAATTACAATACTTGTAATATTTAAAATACTTCCTATTGTTTAGCCTAAATATATCTTCATAACATTTAAATTAAGAGTTATATTTTTTTAAATTGAAATACATACATAACTGGGTCAAGCAATAAACTACATTTTTAATTTGACACTTCAAGACCTCAGCTTTAGGAATAAGATGTTTTTATTTTGAAGCAAAATGTATGGTTTAATCTGTTTTTCCAAAAATATAAGCCTTTCTTAATTTCTTTGCTGAATATTTACTAATTTAAAAAAAATTATTTTATTGCAGCATTAATTACTGACAAAAAATTTTCTTGTAAGTCTTTATGACTATTTCACTGCAAATAGGTCGAGCTTTTTATAATTATTTTTTTGTTTTTTAACTGTCCTGTTCCTTAGTTTTCTAATAAAAATACTTATTAATAAATTATAATGCTTAAAATATAAATCCCTCATTTAAAAAAAAAATGAGGAAAGTATAAGAGCATGTTAAAAGTTTATTTAAAAAATATAAAATAAAGCTTGTTGGTAGCAAGCATTTAACCTTATAAACTCTATTTATAAATTTATTATGTAGCACAGCGATCCATCATCAAATTTGGGCCTCCCAAAATAGCCTTTGTCAGTCGGCTCAATTTTTTACTGCAGCTTTTCAATTGCAATGTTTAGCATTTGTTTAGCTGTTTCTGCACTAACAAGTTACCTTTTCTTCTTTTCTAGTGAAGCTCTTTTATTAATAGTTTCTTAGGGATTTGACTGCTACTCATCTTGGACTTATGACCTGCCCATGGTAGGTAGCCTTCTAATTTTTATAAAAGTTAGCAGATCTGTGCCTCTGTATAAGGTGTAGAGCTCCTGATCTCGGCATCTCTTCCATCTATCACTTAACAGGATCGTTAATTCTTCTCCAGTTTCCTAACTTGAAAACCTATAATGCAGGCCTGCATTTTTTGATTATCAGGAATGCCCTAGCCTCTGAACCTTAAATTGAAACAGGGCGAATGAGTGTTTTATCCTGTCTTGTAAAACCTAGATAGATACCTGCTCTAATAGTCTCTGGACTGGGTGTGGTAACATCTGTTGGTAACCAATTCCTTGTCTGAACCTCTTGAGACAGACCATTGTATGACACTCAGAATTCAGGTAAGTAAAGATGTCTACCCACTCAGTTTGTAGTTTGTATAAAATTTTACCTGAATCTATGAAGTTATTATTAGAAGCATTATAACAAAAGAGAATATAACTTTGCTTATTAAAATTAATTATTCAAATATATTTTCTATTAATCAGCTGAATAGTATATACAGATCCCGTAAATTTGAATTTTTAATCTCTTTACCATTAGTTATTCAGATATGCTGAAGTGAATATATATATTTTTTTTAGATGTTAATTACTTTTCTAGAATTAAGTTCATTTACTCTTTTTTTTTTTAATTTTTATTACTCCTCTCATTGATATCTATGAATTACTTATCTTCATGGTAAAACAAATAAACAATAAGTCAATAACTACTACTGCTCAAATTCATTTATCTTTATTATTTGTTTTGAGTAAACAAATAAATAAATTACTTGTATAAATTCAAGTACTTTGGCGATATAATAAATCTCAATTAATTTTGTTGTATCCATTTACTGTTTAAAAACTTGCTGATTTAGATCCAACATCTAATATATATGCCTGTAAAATTTAATTCAAAGTATTGTTTTGTGTTTAATTTTATTTTTACTAATTTAGTCTCAAATTGATACAAGATCATCATAATCTTGATTGTCTTCTTTCAAATGAAATGGCTTCAGGTAATCACTTGTGAATTTTGCTCTTTTATCAATAATATTCCATGACAGATAATTGATTGATATTCAATTTTTCATTTAATTTTTTTTTCACCACATGTTTTGTCCTCACCACTAAAGCATTTACAGTTTATCCTGATTACCTTACTCAAAGTTCTGATTGTATCTTCTAATTATTTTAGAATTTCATATCCAATTAAACTTTGTTTTAGGGCATTTAGAATAACAATCTAAAATTTGAGCTGTCGTTTAGAATTTAGGCCACTTCATGGTTCTTGACTATTAAATAAAGGATTTGTCAGTTTATTTGAGTGTTAGTATTTGGAAAAGGAGCCATTAAGACTAACTTTATTTTCACAAAGTTTATTCATATTTCTCTGCTAATTCAATATGAATATAAGTATAGTAATACAAAAAAAAAATTGAGAATTTGTGAAAAAATCACTGGACTAACTTCATAAAAGCTTTTAAGTGTTGCAATTCTACTTAACAAAAAAAAACATGTCTTTATAGAGGTACAGAGGGTCCATTGTCTTAAGCAGATTTTTGTAGTTAAATCAAGCTATTCATATTGGTCCCATGACAGAGCTTTTGAAAAATTTTTACATATCTTCGTCAATCTGACAGAGGGGAAGCTAATAATACTGAATATGGTCTGTTCAAAATTATATGTATATATCACGGAGCTTGAAAGTTGGGTCTTCTAATATCCCACAAGGCAACTTGGCAAGTCCAGAGGACCGTACATTCAACCAAATTGATNCTATGGTTAGATATTCATTGGTCGTCGAGTATTATACTGGAGAAATTAGTCAGGGTATCGGCCAGGATCAAAAAAATAAAATACTCCAAAAATTTTGGGTAATTATTATATTATTGCCGATTTTTCGACTTGTAATTCATCATTAGGGCGATAGTGATGTCTGGAGAAATCTCCACTGAAGTTTAGCTCTGTGCCCTGAAGTTTGATCATAAACTTCCTTTAGAGATCTCTCCAGACATCACTATCACCCTGACTAATTTCTCCAGTCTGTATTTGCTATTAAGTTTTCCTAACAGTTGGACAAATTTGTAGGATTGTTAAATTATTTGAGAAGAAGGGGGGTTTCGTGGAAGACTAAAATATAAAATCTTAATATCTTCATTATTATTAAAGTTTAAAAAAATCCTTATTACAAAATAGACTAAAGAGACTAAACTTGATAATTGTAATATCTTTGTTTTTGTTTGAGAAAAAGTTTATAGAATATATGATGGGTGTAAAAAATAATTTTCTTAAATTTATATTCTATAACATTTTTATGAAAAAAGCTTGTTAGGAAAGCTTATTAGTTATATGAATATAACTATGATTGGTAAGCACTTCCCCCATTTGTCTTTCTGGGCCAGTGTAGAGCAAAGCTTAGTAGTTATCATTAACACAAGAAAGACCATTAAAAAAGCGTGAAAATGGCTCTAGTGAAGAAGTCTGTTTCTTTGGTTACACATCTAAGAAAACTAAAAACCCAGTAAAAAATAATCTAATTGCTCTTGGCCCTTTCTCAGAACTAATTAGTCAATCAGTAGCAGGTTGACTAGGAAGTGGTATGGTTTTTGACTATTCTTACATTTATTTATGTAAGAATAGTAAAAAAAAACTGTAATCTCTTCTTTAATACATTTTAATTAAATACATTTCAGTTGCTTGAGTTAATACAAATTTGTTTCATTGGTTTAAAATTAGGTTGTTTTTATTATTTTGTTAATTTTATCATTGACATAGGGTTTATTTGTAATAGTATTTGTTATTTTAAATACTATATGCACTTTTTGATACACACTTTAATTGTTATTTGGCTTTGTATAATTTTAATGAAATTTTAGAAGTATATGTCAAAATGTAATATTTTATTAGTTTTTTGTTTATGTTGTTCTTGTTTCTGTGGCTTTGAGAAGGGGACCTTTGGCCTTGAAAGCTCTCAGCCAGTGAAAATAAATACTCATAGTGCTAAAAATTGGTTTTCCTTATTGCTTCCTAGTGAAATAGTGTTCACTCCAAAACATATTGAATTGCTAACTTAGTGGTTATACCTTTTGTGCTTTTTTGTTTCTCTGTAGTTTATAAATTAAAAATAATCATTTACTCTTATTTACATCTTATCTTGGAAATTTGTTAGATTGAACAGTTCCTGCACAGTGGACTTTCTAAAACCTATTACTTTCCTAACTCTCATTGTATTTTATATTTTCTTCCACTATTGTTTTATTTCTTAAGACCGATTCTTCAAGTTAATTAATAATTGATTAATTATGAGAAATTATTGTCTTCAACTGTCTTATATTTCACCTAAATTTAATGTGTTGGGGGGCTACAATTTCCTGTTGTCTCTATACTGTTTTAAGCCTGACTTGTTCTCCTGTTGTTTTTCTGGCTATGATGGATGGACTGTGTTGGCCATGATGGATTTTCTTGGTCCCTAATTTAAATCTATATTTATTTACTTATAAACAAAACTAAATAAATTATTAGTAAAAAACACTAATAAAAGTATAAAGTTGGCAACACTGTGATTAGACTTCCTTATCAAAATTTATATTAAATAGCATTTTATTTATTTAAAACATGGAAGTAGTGGGTTGCAATGTACTCCCTGGAACTTTTAATTTTTATTTATTTAATGTACAATTATTGATCTGACTGTATTAAAATTAATTTGAATGTTCAATCTAACTTGTATCATTTTTTAATGCATCAAATTTTCTTTTTATTTGCTAATTAATTAACTATTTTTTAAATTTTCAATTACTTTTTATTTAATCATCAATTATCTTTTATTATTAGCTGTAAGAACCTGTCAGAGATTCCTTTTGGCTCATCGCTTTCTGAGTGTTCCTCCAACACGAAGTAAATCATTCAACATCACGAGCAGCGATGAATTCAACAAAAAGGTAAATTAATTAATGCTTACTGTATATATTAAAAAATAATTTTAATTTATTTTATTTTACTTTTCACAATTGATTTTAATTTGAAGCCCTCAAGCATTAATTAGAGTCTTTCTAGGTTTTTTAACTGGCATTCATGAAATTATAATATTTAATGGCAGCTGTCAACATAAATATGTGGGTACAGGGTGTCTGAATAATCCTCTCCAAATGATTCCATAGCCTAACTCATGATTACTTAAATAATATCTTTAAAAAAAAATGTATATCTCAGTCTTTAGTTTAACATATTTTATTATTTATCAACTCTTACTTTGAGGCTATATGTGATTCTAAGTTTAATGGTTTTAAATGATGATAATTTTTGTTCTTTATTCCTGATCTGTGATAGAAAGGGCTCTAAAATTCTATAGGAAACACCATATTTAATGAGCAATGTGACAAGAAAGACTCAAATATTTAGACCAATTAAAAAATTTCCAAACACACCCGGCTCCTGGGCGAATACTTTTAGTTTTACTTGATCACCATAATACTCCCATCAAAAATTAAAATTACTTCACAATATAAAACTCAAAAATAATAATATAAAATTTATTTACAAGAAAATCTTTCAATTTATATCTATCACTTCTTGTTTTTACCAAAGGACACTTCGATTTCATCATGATTAGTTACTACATTACAACTTGATGATTCCAGTTGGTTTTTTTTTTTTTTTTATTTCTATAATTTAACTCCTCAAAAAAATAATTTATTTTAGACAAATGAACTCTTAGATGCATTCACTTGCTGCAATAAATTCCTCCTCAAATATATACTCCTTTTTTTTCTTTTTGCCATGTTAACCATGGCTTTAATGTAATTTTTGTTTATCTACTCCTTTGGTGGCTACTTTATTTAATTAGGAGAGCAGAATCACTCAAAACGTTTTGTCAAGTTGTTTCTTGTTTTTTTTTCAATCTAGAGAATAAATTAATTTATAAAATTGTTCTTCTTGATGTAATTTTGGATCCAGTAGTTTTATTTGCAATAATTTCATACATGTTTTCTTCCAGTTGTGATCCAGTTCTGGCAAATAATTCTTAATTTTGATAGTAGAAAACAATGCTCTTTGAAGTCTAAAAACTACACTACAATCACTCTTCATCTTTTGCTTTTTTTTTTTTTTTTTTTTTTTTTTTTTTTTTTTTTTTTTTTTTTTTTTTNCCAAAATATTTACCTCCAAAATTTGTTCTAATAATTAATTCAGAGTTTAACGAAATATAAATTTTAGTTTATGGCATTTTAAAGAATCTGTTTTAAATTATTGGAATACACAACTATTTTATTCCTTAAATGAGGTGTACTTGTAAATCACATATTTTCTATGGTGGAAGGACATGGAATCTCTTCTAGATTGGCAGAAGGCAATGTTAGATACTCTTAGGAAATAGCAAAGGGTAGTTCTTGACACATTTGGTACATAGGCATCAAGAATACTCAATTGGACAACTTTTTAAGTAATTTGTGTGTGTGTGTGTGTATCCATTTCTAAATGTATATTCAGTATAACTTAGTCTTTGATTGGTTCTTAAGTTATTCAATTTAAATGATAAGGTTAAAGACAAAGTTATAATGAATGTTAAACTGAATGCTCTAACAGTCTATGGTTCGAATTTTTAACACTAAACTTATATAACTGGAGCATAACTAATAATAAAAAGCTAATTTAACATTTAATTTATGTATTAGTATCTAATATGTTTGTTGGTACACAAACAAAAACTCATACACAGACTTCAGTGTATTTACTTTAGTTTTTTTCTCAGGTTATGCTGTCCCCTATACCTGTCGTGGTAAATTTCCACGCTGAGTGGTGTGACCCATGCCACATACTTACTCCTAAACTGAGAAGCCTTTTAGATAATTCTGATCAGGTAACTTAATTTATTTTTGTAGCATATACATTCCTTTGTTTAATTTCTATTATCTGTACATTTTTTCATTGCTCACATGCAAGAAATTAGAAATAACTCAAAATGTAATTATATATTATAATTAACTAAATAATTTTGATCAGGTAATTTATTACTTAATAAATTTTCATAGGATTCCATTATGATCATATCCAATACTTCCATCTATTATCTGTACATACTTGTATTGTTTATTTGCAAGAAAAGTGGCACAACACAAAATTCAATGAGCTGAAGTAAATACTCTTCCTACACATTTATTGATTATTGTTTTGAAAGAAACCATTTTTATTGTCATCTTGTGTTCAAAAATTATTTTACACTCTCTTTTTTTTTATAAATATTTTCCTTGTAGGATTAACAATTTGATGAATTTTTTTTTTTCTTTTTCTTCATTAAATTGCACCATATACTCAACCGACATTTTTTTTTTTTTTAATTCACTTCATAATTTAATTACTTAATAGAATAACACAGTTCATTTATGTATTTTTACAATTATTTATGTCTTAGAAATGAGATTGCAATACATTGAAACGAATAATATTGCAGAAAGTTACATCGCAAAACAAAACCTTGCCATTCCTTCAATTTTCAATATATTTTAGTTTTACACGAGCTTATTTTGTGATTAAAATTTGAAAAATGAAAAAAGAATAAAAAAAGAAGTTTAATAAGATCAATATGATATTTTATTATTATGATTCACACATTAGCCACATNTTGATGGTTCATATTTTTACTGGCTTGTCATTGAATTCAACTAATAATCAAATGATCAAGCTTTGAAACCTGAATAATTAGGAATTTTTATTTCTATTGTTTGTTTAATTATTACAAATTAATGTATAACATCAGTTTCAGAGAATATTTTAAAATTTGATTTATTAAACAGGCATGATTTAATATTCAACCATCAGAAAGTAAAAACATTTTTGCTTATTAATAAAAAATAGATATCTATATCATAAGTTTCATTAATATATATTATAATCGTATTTCCTCAGGTTGATTTGGCAATAGTGGATGTCGAGGCTAATGCTGAACTCGTACACACTTTTGAAGTTAAGGCTGTTCCTGCCGTTCTTGCTATAAAAGATGGACATGTCATTGACAAATTTATTGGCCTCGTAGAGCATCAAGCCATTGAAGACTTAGTTCAAAAATTAAAAAATTAATCCTTATGCATAAGTGTATTGCTATGCAATATGCTTCAAATAAATTATTCTTTCTAGTGATTTATTTTAGAATTTTAATGTAAGCCATGATTTACTTTTTTTACTCTGATAAAGTGTATTTTTACACTTATGTGTACACTTTTATGCATTCTTCCTTTCAAATGTCATTTGGTGAGACTAAATGTCTTAAAATCAGAAGACTAAAAGTATCTGTACAGATTATTTAATGACTTGTATTGTATTACAGCAGACTGAAAATGTTATTGTATTTATTCTTCTTTTGTGTATTATTATAATTTTATTTAACTTTATCCAAAGACTATTTCTTTATTGTGTATTGTTATCGCCAAACTTATTTATTTCATTGTCAGTTTTATTCTTTGATAGATTCTATAAACTTTTGTTATAAGTTTATTATGTGTTCCTTATTTTAATTTTTGATTTCTTTTATTTTGAACTATTTTAATTCATTTTTTAAATTTATTATTTTACTTAAATTTTTTCGAGTGGCTTACTTAGAGTGGATGGATGTCAAGGAAAATTAGTTGTTTGTTTAATTGATTGGTCATAATCGCATGTTAAATATGTCTTTGGTGTAGGGATGGAGATGGTTCATTAATAATAGCCCTTTGTAATTGTTCTTAATTTATTTAGCATGTATCACACTGGTATACCAGAGGTATTAAGAATTCCTGCTTGTTCTCTCCTGAGGGGACCTAATATTGTGTTCTGGAAATTCATATCCCCCACCAGGTTTATGTAATTCATCAGTACACATGATTTAACTCATTGAAGGGATTAAATTCTTAAAGATAATATAGATTCTCAGAAAAATACCATCTATCTGGTGTATGTGCATCAGTTGTGATTTCTGAAATCTGAGCTAATGATTTCTGAAATGAGCTAATGAACTACACATTGAGTGGCTAAATATAATGCTCAAGGCTCATATAAAAAACGTACATCTCTGCTATACTGATATATATCTACTATATTCTTATATCTGTATCACAAAGCCAAAAAAGAAAATTATTAATAAAAAAATTTAATAAAGAGAAAATTATTATTTTTAGATAAAAATTAGTTATTATTTCTTTAACTATCAAGATCGAATTCCTGATAGTCTTCTCTTCATAAAACTTAACAGTCAACAAAATTTACCTCCAAAATAAATTTGTTCTAATAATTAATTCAGAGTTTAACGAAATATAAATTTTAGTTTATGGCATTTTAAAGAATCTGTTTTAAATTATTGGAATACACAACTATTTTATTCCTTAAATGAGGTGTACTTGTAAATCACATATTTTCTATGGTGGAAGGACATGGAATCTCTTCTAGATTGGCAGAAGGCAATGTTAGATACTCTTAGGAAATAGCAAAGGGTAGTTCTTGACACATTTGGTACATAGGCATCAAGAATACTCAATTGGACAACTTTTTAAGTAATTTGTGTGTGTGTGTGTGTATCCATTTCTAAATGTATATTCAGTATAACTTAGTCTTTGATTGGTTCTTAAGTTATTCAATTTAAATGATAAGGTTAAAGACAAAGTTATAATGAATGTTAAACTGAATGCTCTAACAGTCTATGGTTCGAATAATTCCATTGAGATTGTATAATTGGAATTATAATATATATTATTAAAANAAATAGATAAGATTTTCCTAATTCATAAATTATTAAGCTAATTTTCTTTAATATTTTTTAAAATGTTCTGATTAGAAACATTCAAATACTTTTTACTTTAGTTTAAATGAATTTTATTTAACTAATGAAGCAATAATTGATAAAGTTAAAATGCAATATTTGAGCTTAAATTTTTACATTTCCGAATTTTGTGAACACCACAAAATATTTAAGTAATAGTAAGTGTTTGATATATTTTTTAATATATATATATATGTATGTAATTAAAATAGTGAATTACTTTCTATATTCTTGGCCACTATTTTTTATATGTGGAAGTTTTAATTTGTACTAATTAATAAGTAGAATATTATTAGTTTTCCTAATGATATGTGTTGGTGCTAAGTAACTTAGAAATGTATTTTAATTGTAGTTTTATTTACCTAGCATTGCTTTGAGAAAAATAAGTCTAACTCTTCTTTTTTTTTTTTTCCTAAAATTCCATTTTTGGAAATTTACGTATTAACATATAAGCAAATTTACATATTGCTTACCATTATGAAATGTTCCTTGTTGGCTTCAATGGCAATTATATCTTCTGAAAACCAAATAAAAAGTGACTCCACCCCTCTTTCTACGAATATTTATTAATATATACAAACCCCACAAGAGGAAATTAAAACATTTCTCAATCAATGCTCTGTCCCTTAAAGGTTATTTCTATGCTCAGAAAATGTCAGCTGTGCTTGCACCTCCATTGCCTCTTTATTTGTCGCCTCTCATTACATAAGGAAAACTAAGTGAGTTGTGATTATTTTGATTATTAACTATATTAATGAATGCTCATATATTTTTTTTAAATTTATAAATCTTTAATTCTAGAAGTCACACTCACTTGGAGAAGCTCCAAGAATTTTGTTTGCATGGTAGGTAATGGAAAGTTTTATTGCCTTAACATCCCAAAATCCAGGTTTCCCCTCTATCATTATTAAAACAAAATATACTTTATCTTTTATCTAATTTTAACTGAACTCAGTTACCCTCAATGTAATACTAAATATGATTTAACAACTTATTCCTGTATAAATTAAGCTAAGAAACATTTTTATACTGATTATGTCATAACTTTTTCAATCACTTTTCAATAATCAAAATAAAGTAGAATCATTTCACAATCTTTTATCAGAATAATTAATTAGCAAGTTAGTATATAGTGTGATTTCGGGGCTGTTGGTGCCTTTATGAAGCTTTAATTCAATAAAGTCCATATTATATGATATCTGAATTTTATTTATTCATTGCTATTTTACATGTTCCTAAAACATGTAACATCTAAAAAGACTATGTATGGGGGTATATGCAAAATAAAATTTCTGAATATTAAAAATTGAAAAATTTAACCCACAACACTCGTCTAATTACTTTTAATAAGTTCTTATTTTAATATTTTCAATGCTTTTAATTTAATACCATTCGAATTTCAGTAAAAATATTGGAATGACAAGATTTAAATGAGGGGCCAATTAATTAAGTGAGTAGATCAAATATTTAGTCATTTATTTTAATTGCTCAGTAAAAATAAAGCAAGAAAAATCATATTTATAGAAAATTAGTTCTATCATCATATAATTAGGAAATATAGAAATATTATTTTGTTGTTTTTAAAAATTTCTCTGAATTTCATACCGCTTGTATTAAAATATCACTTTAAAATTAAATTATTGTTTATTAGTGACTAGGTCTTTCTCTTAGGTTTCCTTCACCTCCTTTCTTTTATTCCTGAGTAATAGTCTTATCTTGTGAATAACCTTTGTCACATTAAAGTCTTGTAGCAATAAGTGAAGTCACGATCTTTTAAATCTTATCAACATTTTAACCAAATAATTATAAAAAATGAACTTTTGATGGTTCATTAAGGAATTTAGGAGAAAAATAAAGTGATCTCAATCCTGTTCTTTTAGATTTATGTAATATTTTAATGTGCTATAAACAATTTATTTTCTTAATATTTCATTAAGCCCGAATAATTAATCTCTAATGCTTACAAAATAATAATAATTTTTTTCTTACTGATTATCTATTTGTTCTTTATATTTGGATTCTTCTTTAGAAAACTGTTCAACCAATTCGGCCTGGAATATATATGAATATAGCCTGAACTGTGGGTTCAGTGAATCTTGTGAAAACCTATGAAATTTGGATGATTTTTGTTGGCACTTCCTCCTTAAGCTGCTTTCTTCAACTTCTCTCAGCCCTTTTTGAACAGTTATTGAATCTGTTTATAGGCTGTTAGAACAAAATAACTACTAAAAATTCTCTAGGAATTTTAATTCTATTCATGACAACTAAATTATATGCTATGAATTATGGATTTCAAGAAAATTCATAAAAATATATTTTTATTATGTATATATATAAATCTCTTTTTATGAATTTTCTTCAATTACTGAATTGCCAGTGACCATCAATCTCATCTTTATCAGCCATCCTATCCATTTACTGCTATGGAGTATATGACACATGCATATCCTTTTATTAATAGTATATAAATAGTGTCTCTAATAATGATAGTGATATGATAACTTTCTATCATTAATTACCCACAAGATGGCTTAAAATGTTGTAATGTGAATTTTTGGTATTGTGAAATAAATATTTCTAATTTTTCAAGACCTTTTTTTTTTCTTGTTACTGAAGAACAATCCCCGACAATATCTCTCCAATTAAATATAATCATTTTTAAATATAACTCAAATAACTACATAGCTTAGAGTTTGCAGATTATCCTAAACTAGTATAGGGATTTGATTCAGAGGAATTGAAATTTTACTAGCAAATTGTTTATGGAGCATTCTTGAGTTAGTGAAATTTTGTAAATTACTTCTCAAATGTTTTAATACATCAGAAATGTAGACTACTTCAATCAATTAGCCAGGATAGTTTTTGGACTACTCATTTTTGCTAATTATCTTTCTAAAACATTTTCTTTGTTTTTTAATTTCATTACATTCTGATTCTGAGAAATTTCTTGTTAATGCTGTTTCATGTATTTGAGAGCTATATGTGTTCTAATAGTAATTATTCAAGTTATACCTAACCAATCTTTTTCTATTAGCTAGTAGCAAGTTTTTTTTAAATTCCTACTCATATATGACCTCAAACCAGTAACAACTATAGTATTTCTCCTATTAAATAGAAATTATATTGAGAAAACTAGTTATGTGACTCATTACAAGCTATCTTATAATTTCTTATTTGTGGTGTTAAACTATGATAACTATTTAGCTAAGTGAAAGTTTTTAGTCTTAAAATTTCAAAGTCTCAATCAAAAATTTTTTTATTTTTTTTTTAAGAATTTCATCATTTAAAAAAAAAAAAAAAAGACTAACATATAATTTTTTTTTTTTTTTTTAAATTTGTTGTATATGACCTAAACCAATTTGTAAATTTTTTTTTTACTTAATAAATTGGTCTCATGATTGCCTCTGCTGTAAATATTTACAAAAAATTTTAAATCTCCATTTGATAGTAATTGATATTCTTGTTGTGTATCTTAATATAGTAGGAAAAATTTTTAAAGTACTTTTTAGTTCAGAATTTCTAGTAATTCTTGATTGAATTTAATATGATGAAATTGCCTTGCTTTCTTCCGATCATTTCATTGGGTTCATGGAACATATTCATAGTTATAATAAATCACTGTAATTTTCAAGTAAATCAAGGTTCCTCAAATTTCCCTTTGATTTATAATTCTTTATTACAAATTAGTTATGTTTGGCTTTAATTTTCTTGAGATAATCTTCAATCTAGATAAAGTACTACTCAGTTTTTACAACTATATGTAGAAAAACTTTTATTTTCATGCAAGGACTGACTTGGATCACTTAATTACTACCAAGTTTACGGAATATTGAAGCACTGCCTTTGCATTTAAGATACTATTTTGTCTTCCTTAATATATAAATTATTGATAATTTAGATGGAGTTATAATTTAGAAATTTAATACTATTATTAATATTTCTAAATAAACATAATCACTTTGGGCCCATTAGCTTTTGTACGTTATGTATTAATTTAACCAAAACTGCCCTTAGTGAAACTTTGTGAAAATTACACTAATAAAAAATGCATAATTTTTCTTTGTTCATTGCTACAATACAATTTTTTTAATAAATTAAATAAATTTTATATGAGTAGAAACATGGTGGTAGACAAATTTTCTTGGTTTTCGCCTACCTTAGTATTTTAATGAATATTTCTCTGAATAAATGTATTTTATGTAAAATAGAACTGTATTATTTTCAAATAGTAAGTATTAGAATTAGGCCTGTATCAATGCAGTTTTCATTAATATTTTGATAAGCTGTCATCCAAGTTTAACTTATTTACTCATAAATTGGTTATGGAAATGAGTCCCATTTTAGTATTTTCTTATAAGATGCAAGTCTGGAATAAGGAAATATTTTAATTCAAATATGCTTGGAATATAGCCTGGCCTGCTTATTGAAATGTAAGGAAAATGAATAAAATATTGAATTAAGCTGTCCCAATCTCTAATTAACATCAAACAGTTTACCTGGAAGGGTTTGTTCTTAAATTTTACAAAGTTGACTTTGCAAAAAGAAGGTATTTATGATTAGATGATTTTAGTTGGGGTTTGAGAAATCGGACAAACAAAAAACCCTATTTCCCGTAGAATCAATAACCATAAAAATGACATAAAGAATAAAATAATAAAAACTGGCCTCACTAAACATGTTTTTCATGAAGAACACACATTTGACTTCGAGAGCATAACCATTCTTTCAACTGAACCCTATGAACACAAACACCTTTTGTCTGAAACCATTCAAATTAACTTACAACACTATCCAGTTAACAACAGAACGGACATAGAACCAATTTCTTCACCTTATTCAAACATTTTCAACATTCTAAAAACCATTAGCCCTCCTTCTCAATAAACCTGTCAAACATTTTTCCTAGTTTCAAAGTTACTTATTCCCAATAATACCCTTCCTTTTTTCCTATGTCCTTTTAATTGCCCTCTCTTGCAACAGGCCGCTTTCTCTTTGTACCTTCCGTTCTTGCTTTCCGGGGTGGGGGACCCTTTCACCTCCTCAATTACTGAATTGCCAGTGACCATCAATCTCATCTTTATCAGCCATCCTATCCATTTACTGCTATGGAGTATATGACACATGCATATCCTTTTATTAATAGTATATAAATAGTGTCTCTAATAATGATAGTGATATGATAACTTTCTATCATTAATTACCCACAAGATGGCTTAAAATGTTGTAATGTGAATTTTTGGTATTGTGAAATAAATATTTCTAATTTTTCAAGACCTTTTTTTTTTCTTGTTACTGAAGAACAATCCCCGACAATATCTCTCCAATTAAATATAATCATTTTTAAATATAACTCAAATAACTACATAGCTTAGAGTTTGCAGATTATCCTAAACTAGTATAGGGATTTGATTCAGAGGAATTGAAATTTTACTAGCAAATTGTTTATGGAGCATTCTTGAGTTAGTGAAATTTTGTAAATTACTTCTCAAATGTTTTAATACATCAGAAATGTAGACTACTTCAATCAATTAGCCAGGATAGTTTTTGGACTACTCATTTTTGCTAATTATCTTTCTAAAACATTTTCTTTGTTTTTTAATTTCATTACATTCTGATTCTGAGAAATTTCTTGTTAATGCTGTTTCATGTATTTGAGAGCTATATGTGTTCTAATAGTAATTATTCAAGTTATACCTAACCAATCTTTTTCTATTAGCTAGTAGCAAGTTTTTTTTAAATTCCTACTCATATATGACCTCAAACCAGTAACAACTATAGTATTTCTCCTATTAAATAGAAATTATATTGAGAAAACTAGTTATGTGACTCATTACAAGCTATCTTATAATTTCTTATTTGTGGTGTTAAACTATGATAACTATTTAGCTAAGTGAAAGTTTTTAGTCTTAAAATTTCAAAGTCTCAATCAAAAATTTTTTTATTTTTTTTTTAAGAATTTCATCATTTAAAAAAAAAAAAAAAAGACTAACATATAATTTTTTTTTTTTTTTTTAAATTTGTTGTATATGACCTAAACCAATTTGTAAATTTTTTTTTTACTTAATAAATTGGTCTCATGATTGCCTCTGCTGTAAATATTTACAAAAAATTTTAAATCTCCATTTGATAGTAATTGATATTCTTGTTGTGTATCTTAATATAGTAGGAAAAATTTTTAAAGTACTTTTTAGTTCAGAATTTCTAGTAATTCTTGATTGAATTTAATATGATGAAATTGCCTTGCTTTCTTCCGATCATTTCATTGGGTTCATGGAACATATTCATAGTTATAATAAATCACTGTAATTTTCAAGTAAATCAAGGTTCCTCAAATTTCCCTTTGATTTATAATTCTTTATTACAAATTAGTTATGTTTGGCTTTAATTTTCTTGAGATAATCTTCAATCTAGATAAAGTACTACTCAGTTTTTACAACTATATGTAGAAAAACTTTTATTTTCATGCAAGGACTGACTTGGATCACTTAATTACTACCAAGTTTACGGAATATTGAAGCACTGCCTTTGCATTTAAGATACTATTTTGTCTTCCTTAATATATAAATTATTGATAATTTAGATGGAGTTATAATTTAGAAATTTAATACTATTATTAATATTTCTAAATAAACATAATCACTTTGGGCCCATTAGCTTTTGTACGTTATGTATTAATTTAACCAAAACTGCCCTTAGTGAAACTTTGTGAAAATTACACTAATAAAAAATGCATAATTTTTCTTTGTTCATTGCTACAATACAATTTTTTTAATAAATTAAATAAATTTTATATGAGTAGAAACATGGTGGTAGACAAATTTTCTTGGTTTTCGCCTACCTTAGTATTTTAATGAATATTTCTCTGAATAAATGTATTTTATGTAAAATAGAACTGTATTATTTTCAAATAGTAAGTATTAGAATTAGGCCTGTATCAATGCAGTTTTCATTAATATTTTGATAAGCTGTCATCCAAGTTTAACTTATTTACTCATAAATTGGTTATGGAAATGAGTCCCATTTTAGTATTTTCTTATAAGATGCAAGTCTGGAATAAGGAAATATTTTAATTCAAATATGCTTGGAATATAGCCTGGCCTGCTTATTGAAATGTAAGGAAAATGAATAAAATATTGAATTAAGCTGTCCCAATCTCTAATTAACATCAAACAGTTTACCTGGAAGGGTTTGTTCTTAAATTTTACAAAGTTGACTTTGCAAAAAGAAGGTATTTATGATTAGATGATTTTAGTTGGGGTTTGAGAAATCGGACAAACAAAAAACCCTATTTCCCGTAGAATCAATAACCATAAAAATGACATAAAGAATAAAATAATAAAAACTGGCCTCACTAAACATGTTTTTCATGAAGAACACACATTTGACTTCGAGAGCATAACCATTCTTTCAACTGAACCCTATGAACACAAACACCTTTTGTCTGAAACCATTCAAATTAACTTACAACACTATCCAGTTAACAACAGAACGGACATAGAACCAATTTCTTCACCTTATTCAAACATTTTCAACATTCTAAAAACCATTAGCCCTCCTTCTCAATAAACCTGTCAAACATTTTTCCTAGTTCCAAAGTTACTTATTCCCAATAATACCCTTCCTTTTTTCCTATGTCCTTTTAATTGCCCTCTCTTGCAACAGGCAGCTTTCTCTTTGTACCTTCCGTTCTTGCTTTCCGGGGTGGGGGACCCTTTCACCTCCCACGTTGTTGTCTGCATGTTTTTAAAATCCTCTTACATAGCTTTCTACATTAATAATCTTTTTAAAAAATACACTTTTTTTTTAATTTGTATTTTTTTTTTTTTTTTGGATTGATCGAACCCCAACTAAAATGATCTAATAATAATATCTATGGTCAAAAAACTCTCCTTTTGAAAGTATTTATAGTTTTCTTTGAGTCCTGACCTCTCTGTTATGCTAACAGTAATCTTCATTGGACCACTATCATACTTTCACATACATTTTGAATTGATGTTTTCATTTTTTTTAAATATTCAATAATTGCCACACTTAGAAAATATATATCACTCTTGCAATAGTGATGGAGACTTGCCAGTGAAACAAGCTTTCACTTTATTCTAAAATCTTTTAAAATTTAGCATTTTGCACAGTTGTGTCAACTTATTTTGAAACAAATACGGCTTGTTTTATTTAGATAACCTGACATCTTTAAAACTTTTTTCAGAGGTTTTAAAAATGTATGTTATATAAATCACTTAACTTTTTCTTTTAAAAAAATACAATATGTAATTAATATTGATAATTGGTTAAGAATATTATGATCTTGTGTGTTTATAAAATTAAATATTAGTGATAATATTTAGAAAAAAAAATTGCTGAGACTGAATGAAAACCATTCTACTTGTAGAAAATGCAACTCCATAACCTTTAACAAGGAATTTATCAAAAATTCGAAGCAATTTATTTCTTATACAATTTTTTTAGTATAAGCTTAGTTTTAAAGCTATTTGTCTCAAATAAAGAAAATTATTAATTTTTTGTCAAGCAGCTTCAAAAAAGAATTTTCATTGAAATAATATAAATTTATAAGGTTTATGGGTTATGCTTCTTTAATTTTGATTATAAATATTTTATACAGAATTGTTAATTAATTTTTAGCCTTAATCTCTGCTTTAATTTCATTGGTTTTTTATATTTTTCTATAGAGAATGAAATGAGATTTTAAAATAAACGAAATTTCACTTGTTTATTGCATATATATTCTACATGATTTAAAAAATTAAAATGAATAAAAATTTAAAAAGTATTTATTAGTACAATAAATGCAAGGGAATAGAATTTAAAAAATCTTACTACCTCAACCAGGACTCGAACCCAAATCTCCTGCTTACCAGGCTGGCATGTTTACCAATTACACCTCCGAGGCTAGCCAGATGATTCACTATATTCCCCGCAATCTACTGGGAGTCTAAACCCTCTCGGAGCTAACATGAGGTAGTAAAATTTTTTTATTTTATTCCCTTGCATTTATTGTATAAAATTAATGTGGGATTAAATACCACAACAAATAAATATTTAAAAAAAGTATTTATTAGTATTTCCAATAAAACTAAAAATAATGACCAGATAATGATTTTATTGAACAATGATATACATTAAAAGAGCTGAATATATCTTTCCCAATAAAATGTTTAAAATTGAGTCTCAATTTTGGCTTAATGTTTTATACCGGTGGCAGGGAAAGGCTTACCTTGGCAATCTAGTCATATCAGTAGTTATAAATTCTTTTAAGCTAGTTCAAAAAACTATTCTTAATTGTTGGAAATGCTATTTTTATTCTTTTTAGCTATGCCATATAAATTAATTCTCACTATAGGTATGTTATTGATGTAAGACGGGTCAATAAAATAATTAATGATATATAATATAAAATAATATACTGGTATGTTTATTAATCCAAGTCTTATTTCTTGTGCCTATTGTTCTTCAATATGAATATACAGTGTTGTACAAATTGTCTACTACATCAAAATTACTTTTGAATCATTTCTTGTTAATATGTTTTAAAAAATAAATGTACCCATTTTGCAATGATTATCTTAGTTTCTGCAAAATTGCTTGTAGCAAATACATGTTTATTTTATCCAAAAAGCTAAATGATTCTATCTAGCTCTTTACCTAGCACCTGATAAAGCTAGAAAGAATTTTTTAAATAAATATGTGTGGGAAGGCAAAGGAAGGAGTTATTTAAAATATATATTGTAATAATATCACTTAAACTCAAAATATAAATAACACTTAATTTTTTGTTTTTATCTGTGATGATAGTTACTTAAACTGTTTTACTTTTACATTCACTGTAAACTATTAAACTGTTATTTTAATGAACAGTACATTCTCACTAGAAAAATTAATGAAAACTCTAGTTTTCTAAACTTAGTTTATAGCAGGTCCAGTAACATAGAAATTGCAAATAAATGACCAATTTGTTTTTATATAATAATAATATGTCTCTGGCAATTATTTAGAAATAGTGTGTACTATGAGTGTGATATTTGGTGGTCTTGAGCTATTCATATTTTTTAAATTTATTTATTTTTTTAATGAATTGCCCCAATATTACATTTCTAGGGGTCTTATAATTCATGCTGAAGAAATCCTTTTATAAATTAGGGAAAAATTTGAGTTACCTTTTGAAGTTGGTTAAATGAGGGCAGACTAGCTTTACTCTCATTTTATCTCTTTGTATAGCGTTCAACTGCTAATTGTGTAATTTGCAAAATTAAAAATATATTTTCAGATTCTTTAGTTATCTGTAATTTCTCGAACTTGTTTTTGCATGATATCTTTGCTTTAATACTTTTAGAAACATTTGTTCCCCAGATGCTCCGTCCATTTATTTTTTATAATTATTTTATGCAAATTAGACATTTTAGATAGTAATAATCCTATAGTTTAATACTTCAATGCATTTCTGTGCTAGTTTTTTCTATAAACAAAAGCTGCACTACTTTAATTCATACTGACAGGTCAGTCAATACAATGACACATTTTTATGTAGAAATAATATTTTGTGAAATAGTTGCAGAGAAGTGCTTGTTTTTCCGGTTAAAATTAGTCTTATTATTGGACATTTTATCATAATTTATTTCTAGAGTTATTTATGCGAGTTTATCGAATTCATCTAATTTTATATTTAAACCCCTATTAGTAATAATATATTTCTAAAAAGAAGCCAATAGCTTCTTGTTCTATAGTCTAATCCAATAATCTGAAGCCATATAAATTAATATTTAATGTTTATTAAAATAGTGATAAACACTTAAAATCAATTGAACCTCTAAATATCAAACTTCAAGGTTCTACGAAAAAAGTTTGATTTGTATAATTAAGGCTGAACATAATATTACACATGCATGATAAGAATATATGTACTTAAGATAGTAATTTAAACTTAATAAGTAATTTAAAATGATGAAATAAAAACTTATCTTATGAGGTAGGTATTATGAAAAAATCCATTTTTGGCATTCCATTCCATTTCCGGCAGAGCTTCTCATTAACATTTTTTCTCTTTAAATAACTGAATATTTCATCAGGTACATATGGTACT
The DNA here is from genome assembly GCA_000696205.2 of Oncopeltus fasciatus. Taxonomy (NCBI): domain Eukaryota; kingdom Metazoa; phylum Arthropoda; class Insecta; order Hemiptera; family Lygaeidae; genus Oncopeltus; species Oncopeltus fasciatus. Next base: position 44,670 of record KZ809795.1, read on the forward strand.
GCCTTAACCCCCTCCCTAAGGTTCTTCTAACTTAATATTTTCAAATGGGATCAATATTTCTCTTTTAGTAGGATGAAACTCTGTGTATTCATGTGTGTGTGTGTGTGTATGTATATATATATCAATTTAATACAATAAAAACAAAAATATAGGAGATTGCAAAAAAAAAAATTGTTTCTCAGAAAGAAATTATTGCTCAATTCTTGTGATTCTAAGACATATTTGCTATCCATAGACTACTGTTATAAGGGAGTTCAATATGTGGAGCAGTACAACAATAGCTTCAAGTAATTGTGAGAGTCTAATCTCATGTAATACCAACAAGTTTATATAGATTTCATAGTTTCGTAAGTGTTCACGCAACTATAACTCAATGGAGAGTTGATAATAAAATGGTATTATTTGATGCTCATATTTTAAAGAAAACTAATAATAAATATTTTTTACTTTGAATTAGTCCTTTGTGTCTGGACCATGTTGCAACAAATATATATCCAGGAATTCATATATATATATAATTCGGCCTGGAATNTCCAGGTATCTTGCGGAGTTTCATTAAGAATTAAAGGAAAATTTAAGCGGAAGGTTGGTTCGAAAGTGAATTGAACGCAATATATATACATGTATATATATATATATCTTTTTTAGGGTGAAATGAAAGATAGCTTATAAATAGTATTATTGTCATTAATAAACCAATAACATTAATAATACTTAAGCTATAAGTATATAATCAGTCACTAAGAAACTAATTTCTTAAAATTGTAAAAGTAAAATATAACGTATTGTGTTGCATTGCTTGTAGAGCCTATGTTTTTTTTTAATAGCCTCAATAAAACTATGGAAAATTTAATATCTGTATACTTTTGGCTTCTGTCTCATGGATTATTGATTACATTAACTTTGTCTTTGATTATATGGTGCCTTTTAAGCAAATATTTGCTTTCATATCCACTAAACAAACACTTTTCATTTTGGGGTTCAAAAGCCAATCAGGGTTACAATGAACATTAGATAAGTAGATATTTAGAAAAATAAAATCATGAGTGTTGTTATCTAACATAGAAAAATTAAAATAATGACTTAGGCAATCAAATGAAAACTTTACTAGCAAGAATGAGTGATTGGCTTCCGAATCCTTACTTTGTTTCACAAAATAATTTTTTTCCACTAGTAAAGCATTTTATTCAAATTAACTGATTTACATTTTATACGTTTATTTAATTTAATTATGGATTTAGTTCTCAAGCAAATCAAAAACAATTTTTTTAATGAAGATTTTATGTTTTATTTATGGAACTCGCACATTACTAGATTAAAACCTCTTAAATAAATTGTTTGTAATTGATAAAGTAATTTATTCTTCTAAAACTAACAACATTTAATGTAGATAAATAGTTTTATCATTCTATTTTCTGTATATAATGTTAATTACTTAATATTTATGAGATATTAAAATTTATCAGTAAGATAGTTCATGTTACCTATTTAAAATAAATTTATATAATTTTTCCTCTATGTGCTTTGTTTGGTTTGTTGTTTGCCTCAAGTATCTATAATTTTCTGTGATAAATATTCATTCTTTAATTATCCTCATCTATGTTTCTGATGAGAAGTTTGAAGATATAACCAAGAGCTATGTTATTGGTGCCAGTAAGCTATGTTTAAGTATGGTTATATTTTTTTATAATGCTCAACAATAATAAATCCATCTTCTGTTCAAGAAAATCTGTAGAAACTGATAAATATGACAGTTTGTAAATGACTCACTAGTCAGAGGCCTCTTGACAGGTAGGGTCTCTTTGGCAGGCTGGGCTCCTCTGGCAACATGAACAGATGGAAGAGTTTGCCAGGAGAAGGCAGCCCAGCCTCCTAAATCAATCCTAAACAGGAAGGAATAGAGCTAAACCGTTTTGATTGATTTAATATGACATGGATAGCGGATAATTTGGAAAGGAAAAGAAAAATCTGTTAAAGGAAGGTTAAGAAGTCTCAAGTGGACATACTAGGTATAACAGAAACAAAGAAGAAAGGAAACTGAGAAATGAAGATCCAGGGCTACAATCTTTTCTAGTCAGGAGTTGGTCTGAGAGAGCAGTATTTTTCACAATGCCTTTACTTGATCATTAGAAGCTGAAAATTCGAAAGCTGCAGAATTGAGGTGTTGGAAATAATGAAAAGAAGTGTTCTCAGTGATAATCACTTATTGTGTTATTGTTGATAGATAGATATTATTGTGAATTTCTCTTTTGGTGGTGAATGATTTGCTGAGCTGTTGTTAAGATATTTGTAAGTTAATTCCAAGATATCCACTATTATAGATTCAGTCCAAAGCTAGCAATTAAGCGTTCAACTCGACCAGTTTTATTGTATTTTGTTTATTTCTAAAGAGTACTAGAAAATCTTTTCCCGAAAGAGGAAGTTTCTTGGAAGAAAAAAATATTGTCTTCTCCTGGGGCGGAAGTATGGTTTTTCACTGGCCTCATTGGAGGAAGGTTCCCGAGTCTATCAGATGGCCCTGTTACGCAACAAGCCAACGAGAGGAAGACATTACCTGGTGAAGATGGCTGGTGGCCGTACTGGTATGTACCACCGCTACGTAAAAATGCTAAGGTGTCTGTAAAAGTCCGCCATACCTCATTATGTTTTAGAAGATAATGACACCAACTTAAAAAGTATTATTTCAGATCCTCACTGCTCCTGCATGGGAGAAATACAATTTTCATGGCATGAATAAAATCGATTATATTGCATAGATTCATACAATCACGTTTCGTGAATTCGATAATGCATGAAATAATTGAAAGGCTTTGGGGGTCTCAGATAGAAAAAAAATTTTTACACTGCAATAACACACTGCTTTGGACTGGACAAACTGAAGTCATTAGTTTAAAAATGCGGGTGCTCGAGCGCGTATATATTTATATATATATATATATACATATATATGAGAGCTTAATACTCAAATTCATGATATTGATATTAGAGTTACTAAAAAGCAAATTTAGTATATAAAGTGCAAAATATAATTTTCTAAAATTTAACTTCTACAACATTTTTACAAGAAACGCTTCGTAAGAAAGATGTTTTCGAATTTATCTACAGTTAAATCTCTCGTTCACGGATAGTTGAAAAAAAACTTTATTTCTCAAAACAAAAGTATATTATAATATACATTTGACTTACTATTACTAACTATGACTAACTTAAAACTAACCAAGGCTAAGACAGCCTTCTAACCCTACGACTAGACCGACTCTCGGCTAACACCGGAATGCCCTCCGCCCGGGGTGAAAGGCTTATATCTAGTTCCTTATCAGATATCTTTATTATTTAACTTATGAGTCATACTTTTAGGAATGGCCATGCTTCCTAGGGGTTGAGTGTCTTTAACTTACGATGTAGGAGTACTTCCACCACTTTTCCTTCCCGGCCAAGTCTAGAGCCAGGTTTGGTTGTCCTTCCTTTTTCGCTCATTACTCTTTCCGGCTCAACATTTTTTTTTTTCCTTTAAGAATGCCCGTCTTTAAAGAGACATGGGAAATCTACTTGGATTACGCCTCTCCTGGAATATCCCGTTGATGCATTCAGTGAAATCCAGAAATCACAGACTCAGTATTCCCCATCTCTTCATGAGATTCGCCGGGTTACGAAAGAGAGGCGAGCGTTGGACCACACTAACCCAGAGCTGGCTGACCCAGTGAGAGCTCTCCCGCCAGTTTCCGGAGTCCCATTCCCTGGACTTTCTCCCGGCTGATAGGGGCCCTTCCTTCCCCTTGCGCAACTCCGCCCAGTGCCAGATTTGCATCCCAAGCCTCCGACACTTAAGCACCACCTGGACGGGGTGGTTTTTTTTTTTTTACTTCTTCCTTTCTAGTCAGATGTGGTCCCGAGACGATGAATCGCTGGTCTGCGCAGACCAAAGGATCTCGCAGGGAAGACAGTAACGAATTGAGGACTTTTGGTTAAAACATTTCCTCTTGAACTGTCATACCTTCCATTGTCCGTCTTCATTGGTTTCTGCAAATCATCTTCTGTTGGAGAGCGCTTTCGGACATTGTCCATCTTCTGGCCTAATACATGCATTCAACTGAATTCAAGTTGAATACAGACAGTGACAGTGAACGCATGTATTCGGCCAGAAGATGGACAATGTCCGAAAGCGCTCGCCAACAGATGGTTTGCAGAAACCAATGAAGACGGACAATGGAAGGTATGACAGTTCTATATTCATTGGTGGTGGAAATAACCTTTTAGATATTTTATTTGGTTGTGGTATTTTATCCCACGTAAATATTGAAGACAATTAATGAGAGGGAATAGAATATAAAAAACTATCTGTCCCAGCCAGGAATCGAACCTGGATCTCCTGCTATCCGGGCCGGCGTGCTTAACCATTACACCACCAGGACGCGTTAGTTGTCTCATTCAATTCACTCTACACTAGCAAGAGCCTAACCCACGAGAAAGGCGAGAACTTCGTCTTGTACAGTACAAGTTCTCGCCTTTCTCGTGGGTTAGGCTCTTGCTAGTGTAAAGGGAATTGAATGAGACAACTAACAAGTCCTGGTAGTATAACTGGAAAGTACACCGGCCCGGATAGCAGGAGATCCAGGTTCGTTTCCTGGCTGGGAAAGATAGTTTTTTATATTCTATTCCCTCTCATTAATTGTTTATAACCTTTTAGATTTCTTCTTGAGCTCATTATGTGTTTGAACTGCGAAAACCTCTTCATAACTTTACAACTAATATTCGCTTCACAGCTATTATAAATTAAAAAGAAAAAGATCCATATATTTTTATGAATAAGAGAAGTGTAGAGAGAATTTTATATAGCTTAAACTAATATATATGCTTAGGTAGTTTTATTTTTAGTTTATACTCATAAAGAGCTGAGAAACTAATGCTTTTGAGAATTATACATACATTTTTATTTATTTCATTATTTTTAATTAAGAGGACTAATTTATTATCAAGACCATTTTTTGGTTTTTTTACACACTTATTATTTGTTATCTTTTTTTTTTTTTTTTATGTAGCATGATAACACTAGAAAAATGGCTATCGGAGCAAATCATACGGTTGTTGAGAAATTATAAGAAAGTATTTATGGAAGATAAGAAAGATAGACCGAATGGAGATTTTTTTTGACCGTGAAGATTATTGGTAGAGAATTTGTTGGAGTTCGGTCGAAGTTGTTAAATCTTGACAAATTCTCTTCTTAAAGAAAGTACCGTTTTTAGGTACAGGTGCTGATTCCAAATCTCTATCGCCTTTTAAAAAATATCTATAGCCTTCATAATAGCCAATCGGGTTTAGAGTTTCTTTTTGTATTTTACTTGATTGGTTAAATTTGTACGTAAAAAACAAACAAATAAAATTATCAAAATATCAGAAAAAAATAGTAATAATCCAGTCCAGAAAGTTAATTTACCATCTTAATGGATAAAGCACGTTATTTTATAGTTTAAAATTATCGCTCAGTTAGCTCTCTCAGTGTACGTGGCTATCTTTTATCATCTCTATTGCATGAGTACATTTCAATTTATAATTTATACATGTGTGTGTGTATATATAACAGTTTCATATTTGTTGGGAGAGAGAATAATATTTAATAAGAAAAAATTGTATTTTCTCTTTTTAATATATCTGATCATTATTTTAATAATTATACAAATGCTTAAGTAAATACTATTTTAAAACATAGGTTATAAAAATCAAGAAAATTTCTTGTCTCCATACAGGAATAATTATTTATGAATAATGGCAGTGCATAATAGAAAATTAAAATAACACGTCTACTTTAAATGTAACCTTACATTNAGTATTGAAAATGCATGAAATTCAGGCCGAAACCTTGGCCAAAATTGAAACTTTGCGGTTCACAAATATGTTTTTATTTAAAATTATTTATAGAAACTAAAAGACCATTTTTTTTACTATTGTTGTTATCCGTTGTGATATTTTCCAATACAACTTGAAGGCATGAATCAATTTGAGTTTAAAATGCCGAAATTTATTTGAATATCCTAGCTTTTATTTTTAATTACAGGACATGATACAGTCAACAGTTATTTTTATAGATTTAAATTAAAGGACTCTACATACAGTCCTTGTAACTTTACACACGAACAAACATACCAACATTTAATATACGACAGTACACTACTTGCATACTACAGGACAGTACTAAGAAACATATCATAACTACAATACGGAAAATGGCCCAATCACAGTACAATCACTGTTACAAATTACAGTTAAAAATTATAGTTAGTTTTAAATAACAGTCCTAAATCACATTTAGTAACAGATCACAATAACAAATCACAGTTAGTTATAAATCAGACTTAAAAGTCACAGTTACAAATCACGGTAAAAATCACTGCGACAAATAACTTTTACAAGTCTCTGTTAGTTACAAATAACCGTTGAAAATTCATAGTTAGTATCAAATCACAAATAAAAATCACGGTTACTAATCACAGTTAGATACAAATCACGGTTAAAAAAACACAGTTATTTACATATCAAATCACAGCTATAAATCACTTTTACTCGGAAAAATAAAGGGTGCAACGATTTTAAATACTGAAAATAATACTTAGAATACAGTCCTTTGGGCCAAATATAGTAATAGGTGTGTAACATATTATCAAGGGTAATAGAACAGTGGGTGTGTAACGTGTAACCAAGGTTAATGTATAAACAAAGGTAACACAACATACAATACTCCAAGAAATCATTTTTGGCATTATGATCTATATGATAATTGTAATGAGTAAAGATAATAAATGTAACAAAACATTGGGATTAGGAATTAAAGCCTCACAGACCTCCATCAATTGTCAGTTTCCCAACAACTGACTTAAATCCAATAAACCATTTGGTTAACAAAAGAAACAAGAATGTGGATGTGTGTGTTTGCGCTTGCGCGTTCGTGCATGCTTGTGTGTGTGTGCGCGCGCACGGGCCCTCTAGTTTCCACAATTTTCAAAATGATTAACTAAAGAAAGAAACAATTCAACACATTATTTCATCGTACAAACATTAAATGTGGGTTGATTATCACGACATTTACTGATCTTTGGAGAATAAGCAAGAATATGTGGAAAGTAGACAGAATTTATATTTTATCAAGAATACTGACCAAAACAGAAACCTTTCCTAAGGTTCTACAAAAAAATTGAAAGCATAGGAATTATTGACATTTTGTGTATGTTAATTCAAAATAAAACTGTAGTTTTATATTCAAGAATAAATGTTGAAAATATATTTGATTTCAGAGTAAAATTGACGGTTATTCATCTTTAACGTCATATTTATCTTAAATCATTTCAATCTTTAAAGAAATCATCTGTGTCGCTAGCATAAAATTTAAGTCGATTATAAACCCTTTTAACACTATTCCACAGATAGTCCTGTCAAACTGGTTCCACAGATCCGTTCACGCAAGAATATGCGTGTGTTTGTTGTGAGTATGCGGGCGCGTGCGTGCATTGCGTGTGTGTGGTGAAATGTCTTTCCTATAGAATTTACATTTTTATAACAACGGGATTCAGTGATATATCACGCCATTATCAGGGCTCAGCATATATAACAGACAATAGAAAATGTATAATAACAGACTATATATGGTATACGCCTGGCGCACATGAGCAAGCACACAAGCCAGACACTTGGAAAGGGAAGGTGCAAATACTTTTCTAGAGATTCATAAGTGTGGTCTGGGAAAGGTACTTCGGGTGCGTTCTTGCTTAGCTGTCCTCTGCACCAAACCCAGGCACGTCAGAGTTAGCATACATGGCAGTAAGTGGCAGAGAAGATCCCGGTCTTACTGCTTACCTAGGGACTTGGAAGTGGTGGCGACAATAGTGGTATTCCTACCAAACAAAGGTACAAATGTTACCGTTGGAACGAGAAACAGATAATCATTTCTAAGCATAAGAGCAGCAAACAGCTCGAGTGTGCCTTCCGTAACGGTTTTGCCGTTATGGAATAACTCTGGAATTTTATATTTCAACCATTGCATAAATATTTATCAAGGATTCGTAAAGAGAAAATAGTTAAAAGAAAATCCTATAATATCTTTAAATTATCAATCCATCACTCAATTTAATAATAATGAGGGATAGTGGATACAGCAGAATTAAGAAATTTTATGATTTTTTTTAAATTTTTTATAAGCCTTCTTTCCAAATGATTCGCTTAATTCATATTTATGGCAAAACATATTGTAGGTTAAAAATAACGGATACTGATTAGGATCTATTAAAAATACTGTACGTACTTCAGTGCCGAAAAATATTGTTAAAGACTAGGGAAGTAGTTGACATGAGGACCAGAGCTTTACGGGAAACAGCCAATTGAAGGATGGCATCTGTTTCCCTTTGTCACAGAAAGGGTTACTCAGAAATCCTTAAAGAGCTAGAAAGAGCTAGAAAGGCCCTCCTTGACCCTCCCACGAAGTTATAAAAGCTAGTAGCCCTCGAATAAGTGATAAATTAGTGTTACTCAGTGTCAGATTTTGGGCCTCAGAGTGTTAGGCTGAACGTAGCCTATGCAGAGCCGGTAAAGTGATAAGTGACAGTAATTAGCAAGTCATCATAAGGCCTCATTGTAAATAAGCACATTTAATTCATTTTTATATATTTTCCCTTGATTAGCTGTAAGTAATTTACATTTTCTATAATTTATTTACTTACTTATTAGTTAGGAAGAGCAGTAGATTCTATTCTTATCTGTAATTAGTAGGTGTAATTATTCGTTATAATAAATAAACTCCAATTTCTCTTTGTTTTTATTTATTAGTAACCCGTAGCCCATAACAATCAAAATAATATTCCTACTTTATTTTAATTTTTAAGAAAGCCTCACACTTTCTATGGTGTGCGTTTAAAAATATTTAAAAAAGTTCATAAATAACTATCATACTTTCTATTATCCGTCTTCATTGGTTTCTGCAAACCATCTTCTGTTGGCCAACCAACCAATTCTGGGTAATTAACAGAAGATGGTTTGCAGAAACCAATGAAGACGGATAATAGAAGGTATGATAGTTGTATATTCATTGGTAGTCATAATAACCCTTTAGTCTATAAATAAGTTTAACATGTCCCTTATCAATTTTTTCTGAGAATAAGTATTTGGAGGAGTTTTATAATGAAGTTATGAAAACGCATTTTACATAAATGCGTTTTGATATATTGACTCTTATTCCCAAAAAATATTATCCCTAACACATTTTCGAAGTCGCTGCTCCGTTTTTTCGCTTTTAGAGAATAAAATTGCAAAGCACTTCTAAAGGAAATTCAGTGGATTTTGAGCAACTTTGATCCCAGCGCAACTGGCCATCTCAAGAGAAACCCTTCATCCATGCCGACTGTTCCAGAAAATTATGCAAGATTTTCATACTAGAGTTCCCCTGTATCTCTCGGAAGTGGTTCAACACAGTCTTGTGCATAATTACGAGAAACATACCTCAGGTTGAGTAGCCTTACATAAATATATTAGTGTTTCAGTTTTCTTTAGACGTGGCATAACATGTTTTATGTAGTCTCCTTTTTCCCTCTAGTTTTTCAGTATCCCACTTGGAAACATCCAAACTGGGAGTTCAGTGGGATATCTGAAACAATATCAATTTATTTTCCTTTTATGTGTGACTTTTTTTTATTTTAGTACAAGTCAATGATCTGGAAATCCCATGCCACCCTAAAAAATGCCTCCACCGCTTCAACTCAATCAATGCATAATAATAAACTGTCACACTATATTTATTGTTTTTTGAAAATAGCATAACATAAAATAGCAGAGATAGTTTTAGGGAAAATGATATCCATGTGACACTAGCAAATTTAAGAATATTTCCTAATCAAACTTGAAAAAACAATATTAGTAAATATAGAAATATTAAGAAGAAAAGTAATAAGATGTTATATACAAGGGTCACAACTCTGAGAGGTTCGATCTGATACAATATCTGGCATTTTTTTTT
>KZ809796.1:24373-34801 GCA_000696205.2 Oncopeltus fasciatus
AAATAATTTTTTTTAAAATTCTATTCCCTCTCAATTGTTTAAAATTTACGTGGGATAAAAAACCACAACCAAATAAAATATTTATAAAGTACAATAACACATTTTATAATTGTAAGTTCTAAACTTCCGATGAACGAAAGTATAATGAAAGTATTCGTGACCATTGCACGTTTTATGGTGTGCCATGGAAATATAATAAAGACATTCCTTGTAAATTTTAACAATTTTTAGTGCAAGGGAATAGAATAAAAAATCTAACTGTCCCAGCCAGGACCCGAACCTGGATCTCCTGCTGTGTCCTGGCTGGGACAGTTAGATTTTTTATTCTGTTCCCTTGCACTTAATATTGTTGAAATTTACGAGGGATTAAATACCACAAGAAAATTAATTTTTATAAAATTCCTTGTAAACGTATTTTTCTTGAGGCACTATAGACTGTTGTGGTAATGTTTCTGTATCTTCCCCAAATTATGAAAGAAAGTTAAAAAAATATGTGTAACGTTTTGGTAAGAAAAATTAATTGCTTTTGAAAATATTGAATATTGCTTGTACTGCGGGTTTATGAGGTTTGAATAATTAAATTTTAGGCACCAAAAAAAAACAAAAAAAAAACTGCATTGTTGATTTGAGGGACGTTAGTCGGCCGTGGATATAACTATATTCGGAGATTAGTTCATTGAGTTTTTTAATAAAACAAAGTCATGGAACAAAATTTATTATTTGGCCAAGATTTGGATCTTACTTTTAGGCCTTATTCTTGGCTAGATAACTTGTAAATTATTTTGTTCACCTTTTGTATTAATTTTTCTTTCATAATATACAGCCCAGAAGATAAATGCGATTCCGGCAGAAACTTCAGCCAATATATAAAATTTGAATTCTAAAATTTAATGTCATAATTTGTGAACCGAATACCAAAAAATATTCAACGCCAGTCCTGTAAGTCTTCTTCAAGCAGATAGTTTTTCATTTGATATTTAAATTTAAATGAAAGGTTAGCTCCCCGCAAATATTATTATTATTAATAAATAATGACAATAAAATAGAATAATAAAAAAAATCAGTGGAGTTAGACTTTTATTTAAATTTAAATATTACATAGAAATTTAAATGCCCTACCTCAGCATAAAAAGACAGTTATTTACAATTTTTTAAGAGCTACTGCAAATCATCGACGACTCGATGGCAATTCACGAGAAAGAAGACCTTAGATAAAGACAAATGTTCTGCCCTCACTTAAGTAACCAATCAGTGCAAACAAAATTTCTCAAAGAAAATAACAGCAGAAATTAATCACAATTTGCAAAAAAAAACAACAAAGGATTAGCTCAGAGTGCATGCGCACATATACAATGAACAAAATGGGACTTATGTTGCTCGTTCTCTCTTTCCTCCTTTGCTAATCCCAACAAAACAGGGAAAATCTACTTGTTTTGCTTGTCAGCTCCTGGACCTATTCATTTGTGATTAGCCTTAGGGAAGCTGTCAAAGAGTACGTCACGTATCGGCCGGACTCATGGAGACTAACTCCAGACTAACTCCAGGTTTGCACAAGATGTCGGAGGCGAGCTTGAACGAGTCAATTAATGAGAGACATAAAGTAGGGATTCTGCAGGGTGGAAGGGGGAGGGGGGTATTATGTAAAATCCAGACGTCGTAGAGGGATTAGTCCCCGGTTACGGCTCTCTCCAAGTCTGAAGCCGAATCTTAGGATATGAACGATTTACTCCGTACTCCCCACAGAACCTATCTTCTGTAATTATCTGGTAAGTCCGCCGCTCTCTTGACTTTTCTTTTTTTTTTTTTTATGATGATATTTTTTTGTACTTTTATTTTTTTAATTTGGGACAGATATTCTTCTTGAAATTATTATAATTAATTTTTTTTTAGTTTTTTAATATTAACAATTTTTTTTTCTAAAACAGATATAAATTGAAATATGTATGTGTCTGTGTGAGAAGAGGTGTATGCGTGATATCTAGATGTGTGTGTAATTTTAGGCGAGCCTAATTTTTTGCTTCACTTGTTTTGTAGTTATAAAAATCGGTTGATTTTATTCAGAGATACATGTTTCAAATTTTTTCCAGAATGGTTCTTAATAGATGTATAGAAAGTGGCTACAAAACTGGTTTAGTTCATTTTAAATTCTAAGTTTATGTGACAGGCAGATGTTTCGGGCTTTAAAGATAAAAGGATATCTTATTATGAACAAGGTGAAGGGTTAGAATAAATATTAGCTTAACATGTATCTGTTGAGTTATAACTACCGCTTGGGAAAAAAGCCTGCTTGGCTAACAGTCCTATGTTAGGCTGGCACATAACTCCTATGTAGAGCATATCCTCTATGTTGCGCTCCTAACTCGCTGTAGAGAGAGCTATCCAAACCTCTTCAATCAGTGCTCCTTATAAGGGCGAGGTGTAGGTGTTATCAGCTGGGGGATTTATAGTGGCGAGATCTGGCGGCTTTCCCGTGCACCAGCGGCAGAGTAGTATCCTGTGTCCGCCGCCAGAAGCCGCTATCTGTCAGATCCTCCCTCAACAGGCGTCACTTAATTGTACTGAGTTCTCTATTATCTTAAACTAGGTTAATTCTAATATAGAGAAATTATCACGAACGCAGTAGACAAATGCTCACCACTGAGAACATTAGAAGAAAATGGTCGTGATATAGTGACTAGTATTATCTCTCGAGCCAGAGAGGGCAATAGGTGTAAAAGAAGAGCATTTAGTCCAATTTTTAAAGTAAAAATGGGAAAGAACTTAGCCAATTTCATAAATTATGGATGAAATTTAAGAATGTATGTACGAAAAGTGAGAGTTTTTCCTTGTTTTTTTTTCTGGAAGAACTTAGTGTTGTCATATATTGTTCTCTCATCTATCTCTCTTGTTCTTTCCATTTTTTCAATTAAATTTCCTCTTTTACTACTACGTTTATAAATCTTTAATGAAACGTGAAAATCTAATTAGCTCCTGCATGATGGACTCTTATACGTGCTTGTTAATTAGGAAATTTTCGAAAGTAACAAGTGTAAGTGAGAACTTCACTATCTCTACATCTCCGTCCACTAAGTCCATTAAGTTCATCGTTTTCCTTCACTTGTAAATTAAATTTCCTCATTTGATCGTTTTTCTTTTTTTTTCTCAACTGTAAAGGAAACGAGGAAAATTAGATTAAGGAGCTTCTAAGGACATTTTTAAATATCAATAATATATAATATTTTTAAAGGCCAGGAAAGTATGAGAGAACCAGACCTGTATGCGAAGGGGCCAGTTGAAAGATGCCACCTGCTACTTTTCTTCGAAGGTCGAAATTAGAGTTACTTAGAAATCGCTATGAGATTCTTCTAGGCCTGCCTCATCCTTTTCATTAAGCTAAAAGCCAGCGGCCCCCTAGTCAGTGTTTAGTTATTTTCAGCCAGTAGCCTATAATAATATTACAATTATACTAATGCTAAATCTACAGTAATATTTTTTCTCTTTATGTATAATAAAATACGTCAGCTTAAAAAATTATTGGATTAATAATAAATAATTTAATTATTTAAATACTAAATGCTTTACATTTGAGGACTTTGTTTCGCATATTATGAATTATATGAATCTGTTAAGAATTTGAAATATGAGAATAATTTATCTTGCACTCTAATACAGTTTGTCAGAGGACATATATTTCTTGTAGGACAACCTCCCTTGGAAAATAGTCCATCCTCCTCGGACTCACGATTTCTCTCGGATCAGGTGAACTTTGCCCACAAATTGACTCCTTCATTAAGACATTAATCTCCTGGAGGAATTCTGTTGATTCCTTCCATCTGTACGAGCCGTTCACCAAGGTTCCTTTCGTGCTTCTGCTGATGGGCGGACATTTCTTTCCTGAGGAGAACCCCGTTTTATAAAACGTTTTCCCACTTCCAGGCTGAGTGCCACTAAGCGATTAATGTGGAATTTTGAGCTAACTGTGAAATTAAATGTTACACGCAGTAACAGCAATTAGAACTTTCTTGGCATTTATTTCTTATTGCAGTGATTTTCTTCGAAATCAGTCTTCAGGTGGGAGGGAGAATAAATCCTACGTAAAAATCAGGAAAACCATTTTCTTATTCGTCTTTCATTGTGAATCATCTTCAGGAGTTTAAAAACAGATTTCGGTATAATGTGCATATCAATTTATTGTATTATTACAAATGCATATTAATAAAGTCTAAACTGTACTATAAATAATGTTCGCTAACTACATTAGCTATATTGCACTTTACTAGAAGTACTAGTTAGTAGTAATGCCAGTTACTAGAAGTTCTAGTTAATGTTAACTACTTTAGGATTAGAAATAGGTACTCAATATTGAAGTCTCGTTTCGTATTCTTTAAGAAGACTCATAATCTGAGGCGATGCGTTCCTATAAGAAAATTGTTTTTACTGATTTTTACGTGGGATTTAAAAATATATAAAAAAAACTTTATCAAAAATATGTATGTATTATAAAATAAAACTATAAGTATAATATAATTTCTATTATAGGCCCTTTTTGGAATAAATGGTAATACAATAGTCAGATTTGTGTTAGGAGATTTAGACCAGATATTTATAAAAAAAATTACTCCCCAGAAAGATCAAGAACCCAAGAATAAGTATTATTCGATCTTAGTATCTACATAAAGCAAAACGTGTGGGAATCATCATTTCATTAAGAAACCTCCTCTTTTTTCTTTCCTTTTTTTTTTTTTTTTCATTCAGGTTGGAAGATGGGCAAAGGGGAAGAAGGAGAATATTTTAGGCCTAGGGTTTAAAAGCCCTACATATATAAGTTATTACTAAAGCTGATCCTTTAACCGAAGGAATTAAGAGAAAAAAAATATGGATATCATGGTGAAAGCTTGAAAACATTACCATGCTCTGTAAATTTACAATTTTATGACAGAAGAAAGTCCCTGAAGGCCTTAATTCTAATAGATGAATCCTACACACTAGAATATATTACAAGCAGAGACTTTATATGCCACCCTTACTTAAATGGACAAGTAAAAAAAAAATTGTGTTAATATATTTTTTTTATGAAAGCTATAAACTTATATATAATGAACAATTTAATTGATAATTAATTCGTGTACCGTTGTATATATTATACGAATAATATTTTGTGATATACCTCAAAAATGATGTTTTTTTTAATTTCCAATAACACTATTAAATCCAATGAGTTACTAAGGCTTGTATGGAAGGACTTTATTTCACGGTAAAATTGTGCTGGGGACGGGTCTCGAACCGGCTGTGTCAGACATGCTAGACCCAAACGGATCCCTTAAGCTAAGCCCTCCAGATAGATTTATAGTTGATAAAGAAGGAAAATAATACTCAGAGTAACTATTCTATTTTTTTAAATAGGTCCAACATTTTAAAATGTCGAAAAAGTTTTATTTGGTAATAACCAAATAAATTTATTCCTGTTTGAAGGATGCTGAAAAAAAAAGAAAAGAAAAGGATTTTGACAGTGATTAGTAGTAAAATTTAATCGAGCCAATGAGAAATTTAATCTTCAAAAGTACATCGATTCTATCCAGCAGATTTCAAAAATGTATACCATTCATACACATATATTCTCTACCTTACTTAGAAATACTTATTATATATTCTATCTAACGCTCTTGTCCATCCATGTATAGGTTAAGGGTGCTGAAATAGCACAAAAATAATTTTGGTCTCTAACGTTAGTATTTCTTTATCAAACTCTGCGCAAACATTTACTGTTAAATTTTTAAAAACGTCTAATGACAAAATTGTTTGGAATAAGATTGTAACCTACGAATAGTCTTTTAATTATGACCGTAATTGATACAATGAATGGTAGTTTTCGGTATCCAGCTAATCCCAATGGGAATATACTATGATACTATTTATAATTTTCAATGAATCTAATTAGTTTTATGTTAGAAATAAATACGTATTATTTAATAATTACATTTTCATTGAAACGTCATTTTATTCATAATTCAACAGTGAGCTTTGAGGATTATGGGGCAATGGTACTTAGTGGGGCTTTGTTCATTACCGTACATTTAGCTTTTGATTTGATGACAAGAAAAATTGTATAGGATGCCATTACGTCACTCCTATGATAAATTAAAATGGAATAAAACAAGAAGTAATATGTTTAAAATGAGATGGGATGTAAATGACTTGGGAAGAGTGGGCGACAAAACCTAGTCCTCCCTGGCGAAGAGAAATTTCTATTTAAATTCCCTCGTGGGGTCCGGCCATATACAGGGGTAGCCTATTGGGATTCCACCCGCGTCCTGGAAAAAGGAAGACGAGGGGAGGAGGAAGACAATGTAGGAGGGGTCTATTTAGGGCGGCCCCCGAGGATCGGAAAAAATGAAACGTCCCACATGGACAGACATCCTGGGGAGAACCACGAAGGAGCCATAAGAAGACTTATCCTTTCCGGAGTCTTCCCGCCAAACGGACAGCCACACAAAAAAGTGCAGAGTCTGGATTGGGCCGCGCGCCGTGACTGGACCAACCCCTAGTGCACTCTTCCTACACTCCCCTCAGTCAATAACAGTCCTTAGAAACTACTTACAACCCTCTAAGGATCTACAACCTATATTTCTGTTTTTCTCTCGCATTTTATAATTATGTCTTCCTACTATTTATGTCTGACTTGGCTTTATAAGAATATTATGATGAAAAGTACTTAATATTCTTTTAATATCCCAATAGAATTCATGCTATAATATCATATGAAAACATCCCACTTCACAGGTTGTGTCTTATCTAATCTAAAGAATTATTATTTACTTTTCAAAACTATTTTGGGTCGAAACATTTTTTTTCCTCTCTTGACGTTTTTAGCTTATTACCTCCAAATTTGCTTTCTATTGTTTAGCATAAAACATTTAAATATATATTTATNACAACAAAGATGTTGGCTCGCGGTAAGGGCTATTCGGAAAACGAAGAGCCTCTACAAACTCCGACAAACGCTTTGTCAAATACTGGACTAGTCAAAGGCCACCAGTTGTCACACTACAAAGTTTGAGGCCTATCATTGATGTTGTCGTCTTTCGAAACTTAATGGCAAGCTCAAAACTTAACCAGCTTATCTTTTCTTCACTGAGTAAACGTTCTTTTAAGATCGCGACACATAAATCTTGCCAAATCCTTGCAAAAATTGATTTCAAAAATATGAGATTTCTTTATAGATTGAATTTTTTAATGAAAGACAGAAAATACTAAAATATCTACAATGTCAAAAAGAAATTAAGAAGAATAACTACAATTCTAGAATTGTTTATGGTATATGTTGTACATTATTATTATTATTTATTGTAAACTATGAGAGCACATTGCAAGATGCACGCTGTGCAGTATGTAATTTCTAAAATAAATAACTATATGGTATATGTTGTACATTATTATTATTATTTATTGTATACTATGAGAGCACATTGCAAGATGCACGCTGTGCAGGATGTAATTTCTAAATTAAAATGAATAAAGCTATCCTTAGGCCACGGAAAAAAAAAATTATTTACTGTACTGTCCTCCGTATATATATTTTCAAAAAATTATTTTGGCTAACTGTCTGCCAAGTGATTTTAATTACATCAAGGTGAGAGATATTCCTTAATAGGGTTTAAAAGGACAGGATGTATGAGGCTTGTCTGGTCCTTATGAAAACCTGTCTCGAAAAATATTTTACACATTTTCATCATCTAAGACAGGAAATTATTTAAGCATTTAAC
Source organism: Oncopeltus fasciatus (assembly GCA_000696205.2). NCBI lineage: Eukaryota > Metazoa > Arthropoda > Insecta > Hemiptera > Lygaeidae > Oncopeltus > Oncopeltus fasciatus. Next base: position 32,116 of record KZ809796.1, read on the forward strand.
TGAGAAATTTAAACGGTAATTTTTTTTCGGTTATAAAGTGATATTTATAGATTTATAATAATTTGTGTTTTTCAAAGAAAAGATCATTTATTCTTCAAAGCTTTTTATATCAATCAAACCAAAGGAAATATATTGATTTATTATTACGAAAACTCCCTTTAAAATGGAGTTAACGTTAACCTCTGATAACAGCAGTTTTATTAAAAATTGCAGTGTAAAATACATAAGCAATAATGATACATTCAATAAAATAGTTAACATTTTTCAATAGGATAACTGAAACGAATAATATTAATATAATGATTATCAATATAATCTTAGAATAAACGTATAAAATCTTAATAGTCTCTATAAAATAAAGGTTGTCGAAAAAATATTAATACTCTTATTTAAGCATATGTACTTATGACGTACATATCTTATTTAGGCATATATACTTTTGGCGTACTTTAATGAAATATCGATGATCTGTTAACTTGGACAGTTTCTTTTCGAAAAAATTCTTGTGCACTACAACAGAATGTATAAAATATAATCTTAACAAAATCTAATACATTTTAGTTCAAATTGAGAGTTTTATCGTGTAAATTATTAGTGGAGAAGTTGTAAGGGTTCGGTCAAGGTTTATCCCATAAATTACAATTTAGAAAAAAAGTATATCCTTTTATTATCTGCCGACAATTCGTTATTCATTGTAAGCCATCTTCAGGGCTATCATGAAGGTGAGAGGGGACGTCGTGCCACCTGGATCTAATGTTCATGGCTGACATGAAATATTGGATCATTGACATTTGATCTAGGTGGCACGACGTCCCCTCTCGTCTTCACAACAGCCCCGAAGATGTGTTACAATGTATGCCGAAAGGTCGGCAGATAAAACAAAATATACATTTTGAAAATTATGTTCGGGACCAACCTTGATGGATCCCAACAAATTCTCTACTATATATGTATATATTTTAGTATCATATGTAAGCTTTATTACTGTTCTTTTATTTCTTTTAGAGATGTTGGATTACACTAAAAGAGCTTTCACATCCTCTTTTGAGCAACCCGCCATTAATTGTACGTTAGAACCTTGCATCCCCGCTAATAAATCCTCCACAGATATCCCCATTCAATCTTGGAGCGAAGACATAAACTAGGCAGGCGATACCATCTGAGCAGTGAAGACGGTCGTTAAAGCCTTATGCCAATAATCGGATGTCACCTTTTGCTCTCGTCGGCTTTCGAAACCGCCCGAACGCTGAGCTTGTTAAAACGTCCGTGTGTCACCAACCCCTCGAGCGGCTGGCTTTTCACTGGGGTGGTTGAGGAACGGCTAGCAGTTCAGTATCCCTTTACTTATTTAACGGCCCATTCAAACACATGTGGCAATATAAAGAGTGGTCATTAACATATAGCCGACTATTCCAAACACCCATAGCGCTGGGCAGTCTTGCGAAGGGCGGAGTTCGACGCCAGGACAAAGAAAAGCTCCTCTCTCGCCTATGCTGCCGACCAATCAAGTTTGTTCTATGCCTCCGCGTATTTGCAGCCTGGAGTCAAGGGAATAAGGATTGCAAATGAAGTCATTATACGGTGAGGAACCTGTTCCCCAGCTCAGTGCATATTTACTACGGTATTACGCCTAGTACCGTATGGCTTTACTTCCTTCCCCATACAGCTGCATACTTAGGGGGTGTCAACGCCATCATAAATCAACCCCTAATTTGTTTTCCTCAGACATTTTCACAAAATGATTTTTCTTCTTTTTTTTTTTACCAAACTTTTATGGATAAGTTCTTAGATGAATGCGAAATAAAACACCATTTTATGAAAAGCCACATATACATCTCTGGGATATATTAAGTCAGGATGAGGTTTGCGAATTTCCAAAAGGGATGCCTCTATTTTACGCCGAGATAAGACATTGTCATTCTTCATTTAGTACCTGATGAAGCCTTGTGAGGCCGATAATGTTCTTATGGCAAATAAGTACTCGTGGAAAGTCAAAGGAAATAGTTATTTGCTAGTATAAGTATAGGTCCACAACATCATCCCCATAAACATTAAGTATTTTTTGTTTATCAATGTAGGTCAAATTTCCAATTAAATATTATTTTAAAATTTTAGATTTTAAATTTAAAATTCCTCAAATAGTATGATCAATAGTAGAAGTAAACTTTATTTTTTAATCAATTAATGAGATGGGATAGAATAAAAAATCTATCTGTCCCAGCCAGGACTCGAACCTACATCTCTTGCTTTCCGGGCCGGTATGTTTCCATTGCACCACCGGTTCGAGCTAGATAACTTATTAAATTCCCAACACATTAGCGAGAGCCTAACCCCCGAGAAAGACGAATACATCGTCTTATGCTCGAAGGAGCTGACATTGTCTAGCTATTTATCGACTCTCGTTATTTACTATTTAATTTTCATTTATATTAAATTCCCAGCACACTAGCAAGAGCCTAACCCACGAGAAAGGCGAATACATCGTCTTATGCTCGAAGGAGCTGACATTAATTTAATAAGTTATCTAGCTCGTCCCGGTGGAGCAGTGGAAGCATACCGGCCCAGAAAGCAGGAGATCCAGGTTCGAGTCCTGGCTGGGATAGATAGATTTTTTTATTCTATTCCCTCTCATTAATATATATATAGGAACTATATATATATATCGCCAGAAGCCGCTATCTGTCAG